>JACCIY010000578.1:0-68205 GCA_025506505.1 Flaveria sonorensis | reverse complement strand
GGGTCTTGTAGGCTTCTTCTAACACTTTCTCTCGTAGACCTCCACGACTAGGGATCCACATATGCCTGAATCTGTTTGACACCATCGATGTTTTCTTCCAGATTTACGATTGCCCTTTCATCCTCTCCTTATCAACGGCTAAGTTCCACAGCTTCTTTCTTAGCCTTACGAATTACTTATCACATCAGGAGTTACATTCAAATGGTAAGATCTCACCGAAAGCGGTTCCCGGTTTCCTTCCGGCTTAAAGCATCAACTACCACGTAGCTTTACCCGGGTGATAATGAATCTCATAGTGGTAGTCTTTTTTGAGCTCCAACCATCGTCTCTGTCGCATATTAACATCCTTCTGCTCGAAGAAATACTTAAGCTTTGTGGTCCATAAAAATCATACATTTGACGCCGTATAAGTAGTGTCTCCATATTTTTAATGCGAATACCATAGCAGCCAGCTCCAGATCATGTGTAAGGTAGTTCACTTCATGAATCTTTAACTGTCAAGATGTGTATGCTATGACTTTGCCTTGTTGCATTAGCACACACCCTAACCCCTTATAAGAGGCATCGAAATAAACAAAACAAGTCTTCATTCCCTTCTGGTAGTGTTAACACTGGAGCTTCTGTCAATCTTCTCTTTAACTCCATGAAGGCATTTTCTTAGCGGTCATCGCATTCAAACTTCACATCCTTCCTCATCAACTTGGTCAACAGCGAGGCAATCTTGGAATAATCCTGAATGAACCTTCTGTAATAATCACCAATCCGAGGAAGCTTCGGATTTCAGATGGCGTTTTAGGCGAATTCCACTTCATCACCGCCTCCACTTAGCAGGATCAACCATGATTCCTTCTGGGTTAATCACATGACCTAGAAACTGCACCTCGCATAACCAAAATGCGTATTTGGAGATTTTCATGTACAACTTCTCCCTTCTTAGAGTTTTCCAGCACCTCACGTAGGTGACAGGCGTTGTCTTCCTCATCTTTGAGTAGATTAGGATATCATCAATGAACACTATTACTGATTTGTCAAGCATCGGTCAACAGACTCTATTCAGCAAGTCCATGAATGCTACAGGATCATTGGTTAGACCAAACGACATCACGAGAAATTCATAATGCCCACACCACGTCTGAAACGCAGTCTTTAGGATATCTTGTTCTTTAACTTTTAGCTGGCGATAACCCGACGAAGATCGATCCTCGAGAACCAACTTGCACCCTGGAGTTGATCAATCAAGTCATCAGTCCTCGAAAACGGATACCGGTTCTTCACGGTCAACTTGTTCAGTTCACGGTAGTCGACGAAGATCCTCATACTACCGTCTTTCTTCTTCACGAATAGAACCGGAGCCCCCATGGAGAGATACTTGGCTAAATAAAGCCATTATCCAAATGATCTTGCAGTTGTGTCATCAACACTTTGAGTTCGGATGGAGCCAACCAGTATGGTGCCTTGGCGACGGGTTGTGATCCTAGTATCAAGTCAATCTGAAACTCGATTTCTCTATCTGGTGGGACCCCTGGCAGGTCTTCGGCAAACACATTGGGGAAATCACATACTACCAGCACATCTGATAGTTGATGCATGGTAGCATCCACATTCTTCATATAAGCCAGGTAAGCACCACACCCTCGCCTCATATACTTCTCTACCGTGATAATCGATATCATTCGCGGAGTGGTACATTCCTTGTCTCCGTGAACCATAACCAAACTGCCGCCGGGCGAAATTCGATGAATCATCTTCTTTTGGCACACGATATTTGATTCATAGGTCACCAACCAATCCATTCCTAACTCCACGTCAAAACCTCCTAGGGCCATCACATATAATCTAGTGGGCAACTTATGACCGCTAATTCTACGAGACAATCATCTATCACATCAGTCACCTTGGTAGACTTTCCTATCGCTGTCTCTACATGGAAGGGCATGTCTATCTTCTTATTCTTACCATGCATTACACGACAAAAGGTGGCAGATACAAAACTCCTACTAGCACCCGAATCAAAGAGCACAAAAGCATACAACTGGTTTACCAGAAACATACCTGAAACTACTTCAGGGTCCACTCTGGCTTCTTCCTGGGTCATGTTGAATGCCCTTGCCTTGGCTTTGGTGCTCTCACTTCTTCCTTTCTCACCCATAGTCTGGGTCCCTGAGCTCCCTGCTCCACCCTTCTTGCAATCTCGGCCCAAGTGGCTTACTTCCTCACATTGATAACATCTCGGTGCCCTGCACTCTTTAGCATAGTTGCTTTCACCTCCACACATAAAACACCGACTCGTCCCCATTCTACACTCACACATGTGAACCTTCCTACACTTCTTACAGTCCCTCCTATTGTTCCCCTTACTCAATCCTGGGAAACGATCGTCAATCCTTATCTTCTTTTCCCTGATCCCATAGTTGTCACCCTGAACCTCTTCCCATTACCGTTCTTGTTCCAACTCTTCTCAAACATCCTCTGAATTGACATCGGGTCCCTCTCATCATACAATCTTCCGGCCAAATCTAACGCAAACCTAAAAGTGCTCAGTCTAGTGGCTATCATGTTCATCCTAATGTCCACGGGCAAACCTTGCATGTACCTCTTAATCTTCTTGGATTCTAGAGTTACTAGATCCGACACAAGTCTTGGAAGTTAATTGAAATTAGAGGTATAACTCTTGATAAGTCATGTTTCCAGCCTCCAAACACAAGAACTCCTTCTTAATTTTGTCCAACTCCCGATATGGACAATACTCCTCCAGTACCACTTCCTTCAAATCCGACCACCTCATCCTTGCTATAGACCGTTTTCCCTCGGCTTGGACAATGTTGTCCCACCTGCATAATGCCGAGTCAATGAAAGAATGTGAGGCAAACTTCACCTTGATCCTCCCAGCACTAACTATTGTCTAGGACTTCCTCCATCTCTTGAACCCAACGGTGAGCAGCAGTGGCATTGCTGTTACCATCAATGGTCGGAGGTTTGCACCTCTAAAACGCCCCATAGGTGCACCCCTTAGTGGTTTCCTTCTCCTCCTCACTATCATCATCATGAATTACCATCTTGGGCTAGATGGCTCTTCCTCTATTTTCTCCTTCTTCCCAGCTTCATCAGTTATTTCACCCTCCTTTACAGCCCTAACACTTCAGTCACCACTGAGGGAAACACATTTTGCATGACATTGTAGACCTCGTCAGCAATAGCTTCCTTTACCGTAGACTGAGGGTAGCTGATCCTGCACCCTCTTAGTGGCTATGGAGGTCTGTGTTCTCCTGGTGACACGTGGCCCAGTAGTACGCCCACCACGAGCACCGCCTCGGGTTGCCTTCCTAGATTTCCTACCCGCCATAATATCTACCTCCTATAAGATTCAAACACTAACAAGGTCATTCAAGGTAATAGCTCAGATTATCTCATGTATAGTAAGTCTCTAATTATAGTGGCTAGTGGTGAGTAGCCACTTACTTTACTCTTCACCCCCAAGCATTCCTTATCCAGACTACATCACTACCCAAATCTACTAAGCACATAAATCAAATAGCACACACACGTAATACTGGTTAACTTTATGAAAAATTACCTGATGGCACGTAGCTACTTGGGTTGGCATCCTTCCATTTGGTCCCATTCTCAGTTTAAGTTTAGGTTTTGAAAATAATTTACCCAATTCTCTTAAACTTTGGCTCTGAAACCAACTTGTAAGGCCCCATTTCAGAAAACCCCACAGTTGGTCATTCGTAGCAGTTTTCATATTAAAACACATCCAGATTCATCAAAACAAGAAAACTTTGCAGCGGAATAATTTAATAAAAACCATAGCATTCATTAACCTTTACTTTTGCCAACAAATACATTGTTGTTGCTAGTTACAAAAAGGACATCTAGTTGCATTTCAAAACAAAAATAACTTTTCAGCGTGTCATGGATGCCAGTCTTTATTTGCCAGGTAGCTTCAACCTCGTGCCATTCCCAGTAACACCATTACCTGCCAACTGATATGCATATAAAAGTCAGCGTTGCTGAGTGAGTTCTAGTTTAATAATATAGGAAATATACTTTTGTAAACTTCACTTGGTGATCATTCATCATCATACATAATCTATCATTAAGAGATTCTTTATCTTCTTTCTTTCATTATCTTTCACTTCATTGTCTACGTTTGCACAAAGCAAGAGCCTATATTGTTGGTTGGCAACAAACGCCGAACCCCTGTCAGCAAATGATTTTTAGTAGCTAACCCATTCGACAGTTGACCCACACTGCTAGGCACAAAGCCAACTCATGAATACTGGTCCCATTGATTTAGTCAATCCTCAGGATTAAACCCTAGATGTGCATCCTGAATCAATCACACATCAATTGAGCTAACGACAACAAGGTCGTGCACCTCATTCCATTGTACTTGTAAGGCTTTTCCATGATTATAAGGGCTAAGGTAACATTCATTAAGTTCCACTGTCTTCTTTTATTTCTTTGTGTCCACTTGGTTATGAATAATAATTTTAAAATATTCACTGTTTAATAATCACATATCATGAAGTATAATAATAACTATCCATAACAAACAGCCCATAAGAAGAGAATCAAGCATTAGAAACATTAAACAAGCATAATCTCTTTCCTTATACATAAGTACTTAACACTTAAATTCTATTCCCAAATTTCAGAATAATTCTAAGTCCCCAAAGAAATGCGGATGAGCAAGAACAAATGCAGATGAACAAAAGTAAATGCGGATGAAACGGTAGCAAATGTGGATAAACACTATAGCAAATGCGGATGAACAAATGCGGATGAAAGTCTTCAGAAAATATTCTAATTTTCCAAAGAAATGCTATAGATCAAATGCTGATAAACTATAGCAAATGCGGATGAACATAAGAAAACCGAACAAAAAACACAAGAAAACCTGACCTCCAACCCACAAAACTTCTTACTAGCAATATTTTCTTCTTTTAATGCCTCTTCTTTGCTGTCAGGATCTATGTCTTTAGGTTTGATAAAAGTGGGCAATATCCAAGGCTCGTGCACGTAAAGGTTTAACACCTTCCTTTCCACTCAAAGTATCGGCCACCACAGTGCCTTCCCAGGATGATATCGGATCTCATAATCATAAAAACTGAGAAGTTCCACCCATCTCCTCTAACGCATATTCGGATCCTTCTAGTTAAAAATGTGTCGAAAGCTCCTATGGTAAATATAGACGACACACTTAGTTCTATACATATAGTGCCTCCAAATCATAAGCGTAAACGTCATGCGTCATATAATTTTTCCCATGAACCTTAAGCTGATGTGATGCGTAAGCAATCACTTTATCTATTTACGTTAGCACACATCTTAATCTTTGGTATGATGCATCGCAAAATACAAAGAAGTCATTAGATCCATCAAGGAGGGTTAATATTAGCACGTTGCACAACCTTTCTTATCTTTTGTGTTTGCATCGTCAACGTTTGAGCGATCTTTGAGAAGTTTGCAGTAAACCGTTGATAGAACCTAATCAATCCTAAAAATTGTCGAATTTTTGAGGGAGTCTTAGGTGTATCCCACTTCTTAACCCACTTCAATCGTTCAAGGATCAACATGGATTCCCTTCTCATTAACCAAATGTCCTAAAAACTTCACTTCACGTAGCCAAAACTAACACTTGGAGAACTTGGCGTAAAGTTTCTCTTCCCCCAACAATTTCAGTATCTCCCGTAAATGTTGATCATGATCTTCCTTTGTCCAGGAATAGATGATAATCTCATCTATAAATAACAATTATGAATTTATCCAAGTACGATTTGCATATGTGGTTCATCAAATCCATGAACACTGCCAGAGCATTGGGCAGTCCAAACCACATGACTAAGAACTCCTAGTGTCCATAACGGGGTTCTACACGTTGTTATCGGTATGTCATCCTCGTGAACCCTCAATTGATGGTAGCCCGATTAAAGATCAATCTTGGAAAAGTATGACGCTCCCTATAATTGATCAAATAAATTATTAATTCTGGGAATAGGATATTTGTTCTTCACGGTCGAATTATTCAACTCTCGATAATCAATGCACATTTGGAACAACCCATCCTTATTCTAGAAGAATAATTTTGTTGCTTTTCTTGTAACTGGCTCAATAACTCCTCCATTTCTGATGGTGCCAACTGGTAAGGTGTCTTTTCTATGAGTGTTGCTCCAGGGATCAAATCAATTTGGAACTTCACCTATCGATGAGGAGTTACGCCATACAGATGGTAAGGGAATACTTTTGCCAAGTCTCATAGCACCGGGATATCTTCCAGTTTCCTTTCCTCTTCTTTCTTTTCTACCATATGCGCTAGGAGCACATAGCATTGCTTCTTTAAAAATTGACGAGTCTTCACACAGAGATGAGCCTATGGTTTATTCCAAGTCGTTCTCCTTGAATCTTGAGCAATTCACCTTTGGACATAGGGATTCACATCAATTTTTCTTGGCAGACTATCTCAACTCCATATTTGGATAACCAAACCATTCCCACTAGTCTGTCAAAACTTCCCAACATAAACGGTATGAAGTCTATATCAAAGGCATAGTCCTCTAACATTAAAGTGCAACCTCTAATTATCTTTTTAGCCTCCACAAATTTACCATTAGCTATTTCTACAGAGTAACTAGTCTCTAAACAACTAGGGTGCAAACTAAGCAAAGAAGCAAATTTAGAAGAAATGAAGCTATTGTCTGCCCCGGTATCAAAAAATACAAATGTAAAATGATTATTGAGAAAGTACGTACCCATAATAACATTCGACAACTGACGAGCATCATTTGCTCCAATCACAAATGCACGATCGCATGCAGCGTTCCCCTGATTCGTCTAACCCTAATTGCCGGCTATCACCATCACTTGATATTGATTATTTCTAGCCCGACCCGGTGTCCAATTCATCCCAGGGCACATATTTAGATAGTGATCAGGGCTCCCACACTCATAACACGCCCTTACGTTTCCCACCGTATTAACTGTGTTTATCAGTGCCATCAATTAGGATCAAATTTAAACTTATATCATTAATTTGAAGCTTATTCACTTATTTTTTAACAAATGCATGATAAGATTGAGGTTGTAAAATTCAAAATGACCTAGAGTTGATTGTGCAAAAAATCACTATTCGCACGCGAGAAGTGTAGAAACTCACAAAAGTTTGAAAATTCTATCCGCATCAGAAGTTCAACTAGTTGGGGAATTTAGCTACACAACCAGTCGAGCGAGAAGTCTAGTTTTCAAGAATTTTTGAAAAAGGTTGACTTCTGATTTTCAACAATGGCTAATTTGAAGAATCTTACTGCTACCTTAAGTCTTGACAATGAGATTGGTACGAGCACTAAGCCTCCAAGACTTCTGAGTGAAGATGATTATCCAGACTGGGTGTATCGTTTTGTGAACCATGTCATATACACTGAACCAAGAATGTTACGATCGATCAAATATAGACCGTATATTTGCAGGACTGGTGAAGGTGGCCAATGCAATAGTTTCATAATGTTAGGAGATTTAGAACACATAACAGATCAAATAGGGAACCAGCTTATGATGTAATAAAGAACACAAGTAAATAACAAAACAAGAACAAGATAATATGGTCTTCAAGAATGATGTATATTGCTC
This sequence comes from Flaveria sonorensis, assembly GCA_025506505.1. Lineage (NCBI taxonomy): Eukaryota > Viridiplantae > Streptophyta > Magnoliopsida > Asterales > Asteraceae > Flaveria > Flaveria sonorensis. The sequence goes on along the minus strand of JACCIY010000578.1, from coordinate 60,576 downwards.
TCAAGTTCTTACAAAGTGTTACAAAGCATTATTTGAAATGACAAACACCTGAGATACTTTATACTACATCCTATAGCTGGCGATACTTTGAAGGCTAGCTGGAAACACTAATATAGAAAACAAGATCAATGTAAAGTCAAAAGGCAGATTGCCTTTTGACTAGTGATTATGACATACTATAGTTCACATCCTTATCTAATACAAAAAGGATAAAAGTACAAATGTAGAATGTTACAGACAAACGATCTTAATCTATAGTTTGACAAACGTATGGACTTTTCATAAACTCATATAAGTTGGTGAGTCTTCAGAGGTTGTAGCGAAAAGTGGATTAGGTTTTGTCAAATGGTGATTCAAAAAAACCATGTCTTCTCTGTCTTCAGAACAAATCTGTCTTTGGCTTTAGTAGACTTTGTCTTTAAATTTTTGGAAGACTTCAACTTTTGGCTTAGGAAGATTTGGTCTTTTGGCTTCAGAAGATTTGATATTTAGCATAATTCATTAAGTTGTATCAAATCTTCTGAAGTAACTTCCTTGTACTTCACATGTGCATGCTAAAAGCTTTTTGATTGCATTAGCCTTTAAGTGTAATCCTTACAAACTCCCCTAGGCTGATGCTAACAAAACTAAAGGAGAACTTTGAAGCTTGATCTTCATCTCTTGACAGTCCTCATTAAAATCAAGACCCTTTCCTTCATCATCAGTTGGTCAAGATTCCTCAAACTTACAAAGTACCTTCGCATGTCATAGAGATCATATAGATGGAGATCAGGTATGTTTGCCATAAGTACATGTCTTGACTCCCATGATCTCTAGTGACATACCATCTGTCTGGGTTCGTAGTAACTACCCAAGACAAGATGGGTCTCTCCATAGCAAAAGGCTCTACAATGAATGGACTTTGTTGAGCAACCTCTTCTTGATCACCCTCAGGATGTTTTGACTCATCCTGAGGTACAGAGGTGGATGCCTTGGACTTCTTCTTCTTTGTCTTGTCCCTTCTAATGGCCATCCTTTTCCTCTTTTTATACTTTAACTAAGTAGGTTGGCCTTGAGTATCAGATGGTTCTTGTTTGTCCTTCTCAGTTGGGACCTTTTCCTTCATAGGTTTAGAAGGAGAGGGATCTGGACCTTGTTGTGGGTCAGAAGATGAAGCTGGCTAAGATGCAGCACTAGGTCCAGGTTGAGTTGTCTCTTGGTGTTCAACCTTGACATCAGCTTCAGGTGCAGCCTGACTTGGTGGAGAATGAAAGTCTACCAGCTCACTTCATAATCTTTTGCTTGATCACTCTAATGTGCTCATCCATAGTGGATTGGGACATTGTACCAAGTTTCCTTCCGGATAACCCATACAGCTTCAAGAAGCTCACCATCTTTGTCTGTCAGCAAACTTCTTCATATTTGCTCTGATGGTGGCTCTTGACTTTGCCGCCTCGTCCCTCATCTTCCTCGTAGTAGCCTTTTGCTCTTTTAGCACTTCTTGCTCAAGCTGCTTGAGGTATTCAAATTCAATGTATTTATTGGATAAGAGAAGCAGGTTTGTTGCCTAATTGAAGCTTGTGGCACTCAGGTAGGATATCATGTTTTGTCTATCTTCTTCCCAACCTACCTGAGTTTGTTGCTCAGTAGCCATAGCCTCTGCCTCAGGGCTTTCTTGAACTAGGGAGAGGGCAAGAGCTTTGTACAATCTTTTTCTTCTTCTTTCTTCTTGTATTTTGAGGAGCAGTTGTGCATCCTTAGCTTCCTTCCTCTCCTTTGACACTTCCATGTCAGCCAGTTTACTTAGTTCTTCCAAGGGAAGAGAGATGAGCTTGATTAACATTATAATTCGTTGACCCCTGATAGTTCAATCAGGCTGCCTCAACTCATCTTCTTGAGTGCTTGGCCTGGGGAAGCCTTGATTGCAGCTTCCATAAAGCCAGGGGTCTCACTTTAACTCTCTCCCCTTGTCTTCCTCTTCCTCTCTCTCTTCTCGACCTCAATCTTCTTAGAGGACATCTTCCACTTCCCTTTGTCAGTCACTAGCCTGTGTGACTCAGGGTGGAGAGAGCTTTGGCCTTAAATGCTTGGTGTAGCACTTGAGCCCTGGCTAGAGAGAGGCTGTAAGACACCTTTACCAGCTGGTGCCTAAATAAGTGTACTGGGTGCTAAAGCAGTTCCTGTCTCAAGGTTCAAAGGTTCAACTACTGGGCCATCAACTAAGGTTTCCCCTTCAATGTTAATCTTAGGGTCCACCTTAGTATAAAGTTGACCAATAGTGGTAGCCTTTGTCTATATAACTTGGTTCTAGTTTTGAACACTTCAAGCACCTTATCTTGAATCCTTTTGGCTAACCTTGTAGTCTGCCTGTTTTGACCTGGGTTGGCAAGTGGCAGGTCAACCAAATTGGTGCTCTCATAGTATCTCAGGTTTTGAAAGTTGAAGAATTCTTGTTGCCCCTGAGATCTAGAGATTACCAGGGCTTTTCTATCAACATCATACCTCTATCTCACTATTGGAATTACAGCTGGGTAGGATGGGGTAGACATAGCCCTTGGTATGCCCTCCTCAAACAGGCTTTGAATCAGGGAATACACAATCAATATGGGCCTGAGGAGGTTGTTGAGTATGGACAACTGCAAGTGAGGGTGGTGAGTCCTCTATGTCCATACAATGGGCAGAACTCCTAGGTTCTATGATTATAGGTAGGACTTTTTCCCTTTTTTTGGTAGCATCACCCTCTATAGAGGATATAAGGGTAAGGTCCACCATATCCATAGGTTCTTATGGACCTGGTTGAGTTTGCCTGACAGGTTTCTCAGCTAACTTGCCCTTGAGATCGGTGATCTCAAGTTGCTGGTCACTGACCTGTCTTTGTTAGTTAGCCATCTGAAATTCCAGGAAACTTACCTTTGAAACTAAATAAGTGTAGGTTTTTGACAATTTTTGTACCTTTAGTTGTAGACTCCCCTCATCTTTATCAGAAGAATCATAGGGGATGAGAGAATAGGACCAAAGTCTTCTTCCTTATCACTAGCTTGGGGTTCTTGGCTGTTGAATTTCCATTGCACCATGACAGCTTCTAGAGAAGTGTCAATGGTCTGGGTTGCCATGGTTGAGGTCTTAATGATGTAATTACTTGCAAAAGTGAGAGCCTCTTCCATATTGACTTCCTGAACATGTTTAGGTAGGTCCACCTCAGATGGGTTATTCAGCAGCACTCATCTATCCTTGAGCATGGATAGAGAAGAGAGACTCAAGGTACTCACTAAATCCCATATCTTCATCATCATAGAATTAAAGGACAATGATGGGTTGGTTTAAGTCTAAAGAATGGGGATGGTAGCTTTCCTTGAAGATTGATCACTTGAGTTTTTAGATTCAAACTGATGGCTTAAGGCTTGGGCAATGAGCTCACCAGGATGAATATGATGAACCTCAACACTGATCAAAGAAGTAATAGGAGTGGTCTGCTCCTCACGGGAAGTGGGAGCTCTTGTTTCCACTTCCTCCTACATAGGTGATTGTATGGGGGCCTACTTAACCTGAGTAGACTGAGCAGGAGTTTGTTTTGATTTTTTGGTGTAGGTGATGGTTATTTATGGCTACGTGGGTGGTGTAGATCTAGAAGGTGCGGGTTCAACACTGGCTGGGGCTGCCAAGTGGTCACCTTGAGCAATAAGCTCTAACATTTTTAGGAACAGGGCTGTTTCTACCCCTGAGAAGCCAATAGTAGACTTTCTCATTGTTTTGAAGATGTCAGGCTTCATCCATCCCAATTTAAGATTATTACCTGTACCCCTTAACTGTGAGCCCATTTCATAGTTAAAAATGTGTTAAATATATCTAGGGAACATATAGTACTCTAAGGAGTCCAATCTGTGAGTACCTAAACTTGACCCCTTGAACTATCCCATGGACTATATTGAATAAGTCCTCAGGAATCTAGTGCCAACCTCCATGTTTGGTTGATAGAGAGTGGATTATAACATGGAGGAGGTACTTCCATTGAGGGGAAACCTTACGCTTCTTGAAGGTCCTGACAGAGTAGTCTCGTTCATAGCCCATCTGCCGGAATAAGTTGTTGATAGCAAATTTGGGAAGGACAATTCGCCTTCTTCACCATTCAGCCTCAGATGATACTTAATGGTGGTTGGAGTGATGAAAATTGTCTTTCCCTTCATTGTGGCAGACAGTGCCTTCTCACCTTCCATGATGACCTCTTGGCAGATCCTCCAGAACTCCAGAAGTTCGTCTTCATATAGTGGACGGTCTATAGTTAGGGTAGTGAGGTAGTTTGAGTGAGAAAAGAAGTGTTAAACATCTGAGAAACCTGGATCTTTCTCAGATGATTACAGAGCAACTTAATTGTGTTACCAGTGTAGATGTATGGAAAAATCTGGTTGGTTTCAGAGATCAGGGTTGGCCATTGTGAGTAGCTTAGAGGTGAAGAAAGCTAAGAACAAAGTCAGTTTGTGGATGAATTTAGGGTTTGAACTTTTGTAGATGAAGAGGAAGGAGAAAGAGGGGGAATCGTTGAAGGTATATTTATATGATTGGATTTGAGACAAAGTTATTGCAAAAGGATAAACTTTGAAATCCGGATGTTGGTCCCACCTTTGAAAAAGTGCCCAAAAAGGTAGTTTTTTGTAAATTTAAAATCTTTCGAGGGTAATTTTGTCTTCGAAAGTTTTGAGAAAACTTCCGAAGCCAATTTGACTTGGAAAGATATTCCTTAGCTTGATAAAAATTTGCTTCAAAAGAAAAATACTAAGAGTATTTTGCTTTCGAGATATATTTGGTTTTAGACGATATTAAAGTTCAAAAGTTTTATTAAAAGGATGAATAAAGCTTCCGAGTCTTAATTGCTTTCGAATGAAAATTGTTCTTCAAAACATATAAGTACTTAGAAGCACATTTAAGCTTCGGAAGATATATCAGAACTTCTTCCAAAGTTAAATTTCTTAGTAAGTAGTTATTAATTTTGAAGACATAATTTTCTTTTGAAGTCAACATAATGTGTTTCAAAAGATTAAATAAAGAAAATCTACTTAATCATCCTAATAGTTAATACAAAATACTTAAATCTCTGTTCATTAAAAGCTTTTGTGAACAGATCAACATATTGTTTATTTGTGTTAACTTTGACCAGTTTAACAATCTCTTTTCAAAATTATCTCTTATCAAATGATACCTAATATTGATGTGCTTTGTCATTGAGTGCTGCACAGGATTCTATAAAATAGAGATAGAACTGTTGTTGTCTATGTTGATGGGAGTCTCTTTGAAGTTGAATCCATAGTCCAATATCTGATGCTGAATCCAAAGCACTTGCGCATAGCAGCTTGCAGTAGCAATGTATTCAGCTTCAGCAGTTGATGCAGACACACAGTATTGTTTCTTTCATTGCCATGAAATTATCCTTCCACCAAGAAATTTACATCCCCCTGATATAGACTTTGCAATCATATTGCAGCCAGCATAGTCACTATCTGTATAAGCATACAAACTGAAGTTATTATTGTTTAAATACCAAAGACCTAGTTTGGGAGCACCTTTGAGATATCTGAGAATCCTTTTGACAGCAACCAGGTATGACATCTTGAGGTTGGCTTGATATCTTGCACAAATACATGTAGCAAACATGTTATTAGGCCTGCTGGCTATGAGGTACTTAAAAGACCCAATCATAGCCCTGTAGAGATGTTCATCAACACACTCCCCCTCAAGATCAGGTCCTAGGGAGTGGTTTTTACCTATGGGTGTCTTAGCATCCTTGCACTCAGTCAGATGAAATCAGGTAAGTATGTCATGCACATACTTTGATTAGTTTATGAAGATGCTATTTTCAACTTGCTTCACTTGAATTCCTAGAAAGAAATTGAGTTCCTCTATGGCACTCATTTCAAATCTATTCTTCATCAGCTTCTCAAAGTCTTTGAAAGAGCTTTGGATTAGTTAACCCAATGATGATGTCATCTACATAAACTTGAACCAGCATCAAGTCATTTCATGTTCGTTTAATTAAGATTGTGCCATTAATAGTACCCCTCTTGTAGCCATGCTCAACAAGGTACTGTGATAGTGTCTCATACCACTTCCTTGGAGCTTGATACAGCCCATATAGAGCTTTGTCAAGCTTACAGACATAATTGGGATGATCTAGGTCTTCAAAGCCATATGGTTGTTTGACATACACTTCCTCATCAATCACCCCATATAACAAGGCACAGTTGACATCAAGTTGGTAAACCTTGAAATCCTTGGATGCAGCAAAAGCAAGGAATATCCTAATAGCTTCAAGTCTTGCTACGGGAGTAAAAACATATGTGTAGTCAATCCCCTCTTCTTGTGTGTACTCTTGAACAACTAGTCTTGCCTTATTCATGATGACAAGTCCTCTATCATCTTTCTTATCCCTAAAAACCCACTTGGTACCTATTATGGTCTTTCCTTTAGGAATTGGACATAGGTTCCAAACTATTTTCCTTTTGAATTGGAGCAGCTCCTCCTGCATTGCGTTAACCCAACTTCCATCCTTCAGATCCTCAACAATCATCTTTGGCTCAATCTGGGCAAGAAATAAGAATGTAGAAAAACATTTTTGTCATGGGTTTGTCCTCTTCTTCTTACTGTTATCTCAACATCTTTAATGATGTTTGTGGTGGGATGTGACTTGTGGATTCTTAGTTGAGGAATCATAACAAGTTGGTTGGACAAAACTAAATTCATGAAATTTAGACCTGGTGATTGAGTATCACCCACCACATCAACACACTTATCAAGAGAACTTTATCCAATGAGTGTGTGACATCATTAATGTTATTCTCTATGGAGTGGTTATCAGCATCAAGAAATTCCTGATCACTCTCACCACCTCCATCTCCTTCTACATTGGAAACCCATTCATTTAAGTTCTATGCCTCTATGCTGGAATTGGTAGGCACCTCAGAAGTATCAGCTGAAGAGTTTGTCATTACTGTGCTGACAGGATTTCCAAGTGCAGGGTTTGTTACTACTGGAGCTGAAGTAGTTTTCTAACTTGGTCTTCTCATCTCAAATCTTGGTTCAAAATCTCATATTGATAAGCTACCTGTAGATCCTTAAACATCTTCATAAGATTTGTTAAAACAGTTGATAACTCAATCAAGATCAAATACCCAATTAGGACCAGAACCTTTCACACTGGGAGTGTGCTCATTGAAAGCCATATTGGATGACTCCTTAACTACTCTAGTTTTGAGATTGTATACTCTATAAGCCTTAGCTTGGGAAGTGTATCCAATAAAATGTCCATCATCTGATTTATCAACAAATTTAGCTATCTAATCTTTATTATTCAAGATGGTGCAAGGACATCCAAATGATTTGAGGAAACCAATAAAAGGTCTCCTTTTGTGCCACAACTCATAAGGAGTCTTACCATGAGTATTGACCATTAAAACTTTTTTCTACATATAGCAGGCAGTGTTGACTGCCTCTGCCCAGAAGATGATGGGCAGTTTAGAGTTAGATAACATGCTTCTTGCAACTTCAACAGGTGTCTTGTTTCTCCTCTCAGCAACACCATTTTGCTAAGAAGTCCTGGGAGCACTATATTTTCTTGTATACCTTTTTCATCACAATATGTATCAAGTATTTGGTTGTTGAATTCAGTTCCTTGATCACATGTTATGATTTTGACCTTGTGATCACATTGATTCTTAATTTTTAGAATTAAGCTTTTCAAGATCTCAGGGTCTCATCCTTAGTTCTAAAGAAGAAGACCCAAGTGTATCTTGTGAAGTCATCTGTGAACACCAAACAATATGAGGTCCTTCATAGACTGATTACATTGGTGGGGCCAAAGAGATCCGTATTTAATAAGTATAGGGGAGTAGTGATGGAGATCCTTTCCTTTGGCTTGTGAGACACTCTGTGTTGCTTCCCTTTTAGGCATGCAACATAATGGTTATCACTTGTAAACTCATTCTTTGGCATTCCAGTTACCAAGTCACTCTTAATTAATTTATTCATGTTTTTAAAGTTTACATTGTACATTCTTTGATGCTAGAGGAAAGACCTATCACTATTGGCTTTAGATAGAAAGCAAGAACCTACTACGGATGTGGATGTTTCCTGCAAATTCATCTTGTACATTTTCCCTTTGTTTGGGGCTCTGAACAAGATACGCTTTGGAGGAATGACCACCCTGGGCTTGAGAACAATGCACTCATGCTCAATAAAGAGCATCTTATGTCTCTGGTCACAAAATTAGGATACACTCAAGAGATTGTACCCAAGCTTCTTAACATAGTTTACCTTCTCAATGCTAAGCTTACCGTTTGTGACTTTGCCCCTTCCAGTAATGTAACAACCTGATTCTCCTCCAAAAGCAACTGGACCTCCATCAATTCTTTCAAAGTTCTGAAGCAAAGGGCTATTACCTGTCATGTGCCTGGAACAACCACTATCAATGATCCATACATTTTCTTTGGTCTTCAGTTGTTCTTGTACAGAAAGAGATGGTTAGTTATATTTGGAAACCCAAGCCTTGTTAGTCTTGGGCTTGTCAAAATGAACTGAAGATAATTCAATAGTTATTGATCCTTTATGCTAGCGCTGAGGATCATTTTCTTTTATTGATGAAGAACTTTCAGTCATATGGCCTTCCATCATCTTCCTCACCATCTTTGGAAGATTAGACTCGGCCTTCAAGACTTTAGAAGATTTGATGACTTTGGATGTTTTGGAGACCGGACCTTTGGAAGTTTTTGCATCCACTACAGTAGACTTTAGTACATCGGAAGCATTCCTTTCTTCTGGGACCAAATTTTCTTCCAAAGGTAATTTTTCACCTATTTTCTTCTTCACTTTGGAGCTTTCGAAAAAAGAGATTTTCCTTCCAAAGCTATCTTCTTCCTCTTCTTCATAGAAGTTTTTTTCTTGGTCATATCGATGGTACCCTTGGGATTGTAGATGCAATCCTTAGCAAAATGAGAGGTACCACTACACATGAGAATTCAATTGGCATACTTCTGAGAGTCTTCTTCTGAACAGGAGGCTTAGCTTGATCTCTTTCCACTTCCTTCTTCATCTTCATAGATGATGTAGTAGGCTTCTTAGGGTGAGGCTTGCTCTTGGAACTAGGATGGTTCAGGTTGTGCAGTAGTGGTGCATATTTGATCAGCCTTCTTCTCTTGACTAGGATGATTTGGACATGAACTAGGATTCCTGGTACTAGAGTCCATGGTTGAGTCTTCAGTCTTCACCACTTCAAATCTAGCAAAAATAAAGACTTGTTTTTGCTTGGAGTTGAAGGTGGTCTTGATCTCTTGGGCTTTCTTTGTCTTTCTTTTGGTTGCCCTGATCAAGTTCTTCCTTGCAAACTTGGTCATCCATGGTTCTTTCTTCTCTCCAGGAGTGTAGTGACCCTTCTTATGATGATTTTCTTCACTCACTTCAGATCTATCCTTCACTATCTGTTCTTCATCTCCATCCTTTTCTTGGATGGGGTCTATGAGGGGTAGCACATCTTGACAAGTTTCACACCTTGGAGGTCTTACAGATAGTAATATGTGTGGAGGAGCTATGTCACTTGAACCTGATCCCTGCCTGTTCTGATAAAAAATCTTTGCATGCTCACACTTTTCTTCCTTGGCTTTGCTGATCACAATCTCAGTCTAGCATTCAGTTAACTTGGTAATGAGATCCTTGATTTGAGTCCTTAAATTTATGTGCTCATGCTTAAGAGTTGAAATTGTTTTCTCTAAATATTCTATTTTAAGTTTACAGTCATTTTTGGCTCTTTTGAAATCAGTATTTAAGACTTTCATGGACTCAAGGTCAGATCCCATTCCATGTTATAGAATCTATACATATTTACTTTAACAATGCATTCAGGAGTACAGAGATGTTCTAATACCTTGGACTCTTCATGGTTAGCCATCAGTGCTTGGATGAGAGAAACATCTTCTACTTAAAAGCTCTAGTCAAAGCCTCCTTCTTCAATAGCAACAGCAGCTTGTTGTTTTAGTTGGCTTCGCATCTTAGTTCTGGGAGCAGCATCAGCGTAGTTAGGCCTGGATTGTGTTTGGCCACCATTAGTCCTTGCTGCCTTCACTCCCTACCAAAGTGTCCCATCTGGTTATAGTTGTAACACTTCACTTTGCTTTTATCCAATCCAATCTTTCCACTGGATACATTACTAGGAAACTTCCTTTCGGTTCTCTGGTACAACTTCTTGGCTCTATGAGTGAGAAGAGCCATTTGCTGGACTATCTCCATATACTCCAGGATATCTGGATAGATACAATCCAAGTCTTCAAGAGTGAAGAGAAAGTTGCCATAACTTACATCAGCAGACACAAAGGCTCTTGGAAGAGCTTGTCTCTGGTACAACTTCTTGTCTCTTAGAAGAGGTTGTCTCCTGGAATGGGCTTCCTTGGATGTAGCTCTCCCTTTGTATCTTAGGGAAGGTGATGAGAGGACACTTTTGTGAGTTGTTAAGGTAGCATTTAAGATGATGTTATGGTTCTCTACTATCCCTTTCAACCATATGGAGGGCTGAGCTCTATTTGCTAGAATAGCTGCTTGATGGGTTCTGCATGTTCATTTCTATTTGGTAAACACAAAGGATACCATACAGCTCTATGAGAATAAGGGTAGAGATGTTTTTAGTCCTCTTAATGGCTAGACATTAGTGAGTCTATTATTTGGGAAGAGAAAACATGAACTTCCACACAATGTCCCCATTCTCAAGTTTTCCTCCAACATCCATGAGAGTATTTACAATCTCAACACACCTAAAGAATTGTTGAGTCATAGTTTCACCTGACTTGCAGGCAAAGTTCTCAAACTGGTGCTTCATGAGGTCTATTAGCTTCTGTACATCCCAGAGCTGCTTAGCAGTTTTTCACTTCTTAAAGCCTCTGTATATTGAATTTGGAAAAATAGTTTGGAGAGCGATCATGGCTTTCTGATCTACTTCAATTTTCCTCCAATCTTCCTCAGAATAGTAAGTCGTTCCCTTTGGAATCATCCAACCTCTAGCAATGGCTGAAGATGTACTTAGGATGTGAGGTCCTTCAACAATAGATCTCTACATCCAGTTGTCTTGAGACTTGATGAACCCTTCCATACATTGGCACCAAGTATCAAAGTCATAAGGAGTGATCAGTGGAGACTTTGTCATGGTACTGGTTTCCATATCATCCTTTATAAGAGCTGCCATTTGAGGTGGTAATTGTTTTGTGAAACTGAAGAGATCTAACATGATGAGATCTTAGAATCAAGAGCCTAAAATGCTCTGATACCAATTATAGGACCAGTGAAGGGGGTCAATGCAACATTTTCACAATGTTAGGAGAGTTAGAACACTTCACAGATCAAATAAGGAACAGGCTTATGATGAAACAAAAAACACAAGTAAAGAACAGAACAAGAATAAGATAATATGGTTTTCAAAACTGATGTATATTGCTCTCAAGTTCTTACAGGGTCTTACAAAGCTTCATTTTAAATGACAAGTATTTGAGATACTTTATACTACATCCTACAGCCGGCCATACTTTGAAGGAAGACCAATGTAAAGTCAAAAGAAAGATTGCCTTTTGACTAGTGACTATGATATGCCATAGCTCATATCCTTATCTGATACAAAAAGGATAAAAGTACAAATGTGACCTCTCGTATTTTTATTTAACGTTTGATTAACGTCGTTATCTCTTGTAAAGGTTCGTTTTGTTACCAATGCATGTACGGGGACTTAATTGTAATTTCTTGGAAAATCATTATAAATTGGATGTAATTTAATAATTAGATAAAAATAATAATAATAACAACAACAATAATAATAATATTAATGAAAATAATTAATAAAGATAATAATGATAATGAAAATAATAATAATAATAATAATAAGCATAATAAGTGTTAAATCTTGAAATTAAATAGCTTTGCGCATAAAATAACAAAGTTTAGAACTACATGGACTAAAGCTGTAAATTGGTTAAAACTAAAACTGAAACTGTGGTTTTAAATGGATAAAATATAAAGTACAAGGGCCAAAGTGCAAAATGTTTTTTTAAACCCAAATTCTCCCCCTGTCGCCCCTTTTTTCAGGAGAACACCCCAACTGAGCTCCGGCGAGCTTCGGCGAGCTCCGGCCAAACCTCCAACAGTAGATTCCATCGACTGAAACTCCAATAAACGACCCCATTACAATCGCACAACCGTTTCGAACATTACAACAACTTTAATTTGACATTAATTGTCTGTTTTCAAATCCTTTCAATTGAAACCGAAACCATTAAGAACAACAACATTAATCAACATGAAACGAAACTAATCATGTGTTTACAAAAAGGGTTAATCATTGTATGAGTGTTACAAAGCTTCACACACTCCCAATTTCATCTGAAACACATTCAAACTTCCAAATTACCACAGTGAACTCATCGGACCTGCAACCTAATCGAACTCCGACTTCCGAGCATTATAAACAACAATTGACAGAGGGCTTTTGATCTTATACATCAGTGGAAGCCTCTGGTACTTTGAATTTTTTATAATCAACATTTCCCACTCGAATTGAAGCTAGTCCAGTCGCGGTTTAACTCGGATTCGAAATTTCTGATTTCTCAACCTTTTCAAGTGAGTTAAAACATCATCATACACGATTAATCATGGGGATGCAAAAGCCCTATGGTTAATTTCATTGTTCCCATTTGATTGCGGTTCGATTTGTTGAATTTGAATCTAGGGTTCATGTGAATTGAATTTTTGCTTCAGGGTTGCAGCTTTTAAACTCCATTCCCGAAGTTTAACACAGACCAGGGCCTTGGCCCAGTGGTTCAAGTGTGGGGAGTTGAAGCTAGGGACCCGGGTTCGAACCTGAGTCCCAGCTTTTATTTTTAAAAGTGTTTTTTTTTAATTTTCAAAGGCCGAAAACATTTTAATATTATTGTTTATCCAATAAAAATCATTTTCCAAATTAGAAGTTATATAAAACAAATTCTTTTAAATTTCTTAGAAATTTAGTAATAAACTCCTATAATTTTATTTTAAAAAATTATAAAAATAGTTACAAAATATAAATTTTGTACTAAATTTTAATTTGTAATTACATTAGTCTCTTTTAAGTTCCCAAAAGAATTTTAATTTAGTAAATCCTTCTTTATATTATATATTTAAAAATTCATGTATATTTAAAAGAAAATAAAAATATGAATAATGTACATATTTAAAATGCGCACCCATTGTAATTAATAGAATTATATTAATCTTTTAAGATTACAAATTTACTATTTTTAATAACCCTTTGGATAATAAAAGTATAACTTTTATTAATAGGGTTAATCACTAAAATTCTTGTTTAAATCATTTAATTACCAAAATAATAATAAATTACATCTATTTAATAACATAAAAATCATGGACTAACGGTTTTTAAATATAATACCAAAATTACCATGATTAACTTAATACGACATTTTATTTAGGTCGATCGTTATTGTATCCTCGGCATTATATACAAGACTTCTTATTTGCCCATCTTTATTATCCAAGTGAGTTTTCCATACCCCTTTTATATATTTTCACACTTTTGGGGTGAGACATGTTAATCTTATGATAAATGCACTTGTAAACCAGTTTGAATCTTGTAAACACTTGGGCAATTCATCTTATTTGTCGTGGTTATTTGAACTCTTGTAATTATCATGTGATGACTTATGATATGTACAATCATTAACTATTGCTAGCCTGGCGACGTCAAAGATCTATGGGCCTGACAAGCCTGCTTGGTGCAAAACCAAGTACACTTAGCTAATCATTTAATCTTGTAATCTTGTAATCTTGTAATCTGTCAAGGTTTGATTGTTACACTTGTTCGTCCATCTTTAGTTACTTTATTCAATAACCTATGACATGAATTGCCATCTTTTGATTTATACTTATGTATGCCAAACTATAAAAACTCACCAACTTTATGTTGACCTTTTATTTCTAACATGTTTCAGGACTTGTTACCGCTTAATTGCTCTTGAAGACTTGATCACATCTAGGATTGGACCTAGAATAATAAAATGACTTATATTGACATATGATGTTAGGGTATCTTTTGTATTTATGGTTGCTTGAGTCTTGTGTTTTATTCTCAATGTATGTTATGAACCTTGAAAATTAATAATATTTACACTTTGTAAATAGCGTTGTGTGGCATGAACAATCTTAATCCTCACATCTCGACGTTTCCGCCGTTAAGGTTGGGGTGTGACAACAAAAGTAGAAAGTTACAGACACAAGACTTTAATCTATAGTTTTACAAAAGCATGGACTTTTCACCAACTCATATAAGTTGGTGAGTCTTTCGAGGTTGTGGAGGAAAGTGGTTCAGTTTTTGTCAAAAGGTGATTCAGAAAAAGCATGTTTTCTCTGTCTTAGGAAGAAATAAGTCTTTGGCTTCAGAATACTTTGTCTTTGAAGCTTTGGAAGACTTCTTCTTTTTGCTTTGGAAGATTTGGCCTTTTGGCTTTGGAAGATTTGATACTTAGCATAATTCATTGAGTTGTATCAAATCTTCCAAAGTAATTTCCTTGTACTTCACATGTGTATGTTGAGAGCTTTTTGGTTGCACCAGCCTCTAAGTGTAATCCTTACAATATTCTTGTGTTTTCAAATGACAAAGGTGAGTTAGTTTAGAAACCTGAACATTTATGGGATGAGGAAGATATGAAAAAGCTTGAACTCGATGATAAAGCTTATGCTGCAATCACTATGGCTCTGACTACTGAAATAGCATAGAAATTTAAAGAATTTAGAGGAGCCAAAGTCTTATGGGATGCCATGGAGGAAGAGAATAAAGGAAATAAAGATATGAGAGAGAGTCAGAAAGATATGCTCAATCAAGAATTCAACATGTTCAATTATGTACATGGGGAGACATTGGAAGGATAATTGTTAAAATTTGTAAAACTGATCACTAAGATGAAAAGCGCAGGAATATCTTTGGAGAATATAGTTGTGAACAAGAACCTATAGAATTCATTATAGTTGGAACAACAACTTCACTACCATCAAGAGAACCAAAAACCTGTTTACCTTAGTGATCTGATTTCTACAATCAAATCTGATGAAATGGGTGACAAACAAAGAGTTTCAAATCACTTAAACATAATGGGAGCTGAGGCAACTATGTTGTATGCTAAAATGCAAAGTAATCCTAATTACTATGTGGGCTACTCACAACTATGTCAGTAACAACTACAAACCCTGTCATTCCTATTATCAAAGAGACATATATCCCTCATTTCCATGTCCCTAATCCAAATCAATTCTCTCCCATGCTATCTCAACATATATCCTCTCAGCCACAAACTCACTCTTACCCATCCATTCAGCCTTCACGTCATACTCAACAAGCTTTTGATGCTAACACCAACCTTTTTAAACAAACCATTCAAATTGCTGAAGAATATCTTGCCTTTTGTACAACATTCGTGTATAGCTTTGAAGCATTTATGGCTACAAGATTTAGTGCACCAAACTTTCTGGTTGATGACTTACAACAAGTTAAGCTAGATGATGTTGAAAAAAATGACATTAAATACCAAATGGCAATGGTGGTGTACAGGTCAAAGAATTTTGCAAGACGAACTGGTAGAAAAACATTTGGAGTAAATAACCCTAGTAATATTGGATTGATAAGAAAAATTTTAGGTGCTACGATTATGACAAACCTAGGCATTTTCGCTAGAGAATGTACAGAATCCAATACAAATCAGAATGATAGTGGTAAGAAAATAGTGACATTCGAGATTGACGCCAAGAGTAATAAGGCCAGTTCTTCAAACAGCAAAGCTTTATTATCTCAGACTAGTGGAGATTATGATTAGTCAGACCAAATGGAGATAGTGGATCTTAAGCTATCCACAACTCTATTGGCAGAGAAAAAAGTTGATGAAAAGGAAGTTGAAGGAAATTTGTTTGCTGAGTTCGTATCAAGTGATCTACTTAAAGGTGTGTTTGATGAATGTGAAGTAATCAAGGATGATACGAATGTTATTTCTAAATCTGCTGTTAAGACTACTCCGGCACAAGAGATGAAGACTAAAGTTGTTGAGGATGGAATTGAAGAAAAATTTGTTAAGAACACTCCAGCTATTCAAGATATGGAAAGTTTACATTCCATTGCTGCTGAGAAGACTCCAGCACCTGCTCATACTCAATGTGTTAACGCTATTGAGATCACTTCAGCAGCAGTAGCAGGAAAGAAATTTGTAAGAAAAGGGAAGTTTTAAAAGATTTTATGGTGAAAGAAATGTATGAAGAATCTATAAAGTCTGAACTCACTAATAAGGTATATATTAATCTTTGTACTAATTCCTATAGTTAAAAGGTTCAAAGATATATAGTTCACAACGAGCAATTGATTTAAGAAGTTGAAAAACTATAACATCAAGCTCATAAATATAAACTGATAAAAATATTTTCAAAGAATAGCTAGAAGGATTAAACAAATCAAGTTATCAATTTAAGCTTAATCTTCATGATAAGACTATAAAACTAATGATTAGACATCACGTAATAATGATCTAGCTTTGGAAATAAACAAACTTAAAAGTGAACTCTTGTCTGCAAAACTCACAGTTGAAAAGTTTGAACTTTCTTCAAATATGGTTGAAGGTATAATAAAGTCATAAATGACTCAAAAGATTAATGGTGGTAAAAGTGGTATTGGATTTCCCAAAATTACACCACCAATTAATCATGATTACACATGTTTACCTTTAACAGTTCAACAACTGATGAAGACATGACCTATGGTTTGGGTTTTCTACAAAATTATGACTTAAAACCTTCAGTCAACATTTCTTTGACTGTTAATCCAATAACAAAAACATAAATTAAACTTAATGATGTCAACCCTTCTGTAAAAAGTTTGAAGATTGGTGGTTTGGTTGAAGACCGGCATAGTGTTGATGAAATAGATTGTCTAGATAAAAATAATAAAAATTGTACTCAAAAGTTATCTTCTTGTAAATCATCATTATCAATCAATGAGAAGTTTGATGTTTATGTTTCTACAACTGATTGTTCAACTAAGCCCAGCAAAGAAAAAAAGGTAAAAGCAAAAAATCATTCATAAAGAAAATGAATAAAATACAACATCATTATCTGACTTAAAAATTGAATTTAATAACAGATTTGTTTTAAAAGGCAATATAGATAAATAAGATTATATTTTTAAAGAAACGAATGCTTGCTTATTTAAAAATAAAATTCCAAATAATGCTAAACTTGTGAAACAAGATGTGTGTAGATTAGATGTCATGGAAACTGGTCCACATCTAGTGACTAAGTATCAAAAGGTTTAAGTTACAGTGCATGCATCATCGGCTTCAAGAAATAATCAATCGATAAAGAAAATTACCTTAACTTTTTGGATTCAGCTAGGAATGTTCATGATGAAAGAAATAAACAAGAGACTATAAAGAATCAAAAGGCCAAAGGATTACTAAAGCCGGATTCTCTGATAACTTTGGTGGTTATCATAAACAGTTTGAGGGAAACACACGAGTGCATAATGTTTATCATAAACCATGTTGTTATGTTTATGGAATGTCAAATCATATGGCTAGAAATTGCATTCATTAATATCAATCAACAAGCAAACAAAGTTTTCATAATTCTATTTCACATAGTAGAAAACATTTTTTTGTAAATGAAGGTTTCATAAAAATTCAAATCATTCGAACTTGTTTGTTGCTAAACAAAATATTATGATAAAAAAGTACTCGGAAAAAGGGAATAAAATAAAAAATCTTAAAGTGTTAATGAAAGTAATTTCAATTACATGAAAAATACGTCGAAGAACATTGTCACAAAATTAACAAAGCCAATTCAACAATGGAAAATAAAAGAGAAAAAGTTAGATTCAGATATCGTTGGTGATTATGTTTTCAATGATAAACAAGATATGATTTTGAAGTCTGAATCATATTTGGATGAAAACAATGTTCTCAAGTCAACAAAGGCTTGGGTTCCTAAACTTGATCAAATTCATTCATATGTTTAGGAACAACCAAGACAACTCATTAACAACGTATGGCATGTTGATAGTGGTTGTTCAAGGCAAATGACGGGTAACATATCACTGTTAAACAATGTTCAACCTTACAATGGTGGTTATGTTATTTTTGCTGGGGATAAAGGAGGTAAATTTACAAAGAAAGGTACAGTGACAAATGGTGTGTTAAGCTTTGAACATGTCAGTTTTATTGAATAATTAAAACACAATTTGTTAAGTGCTTCTAAAATTTGGGACAAACAGTATTCAACACACTTCACTGATACAGAATTTTTAATTCTAAAACCTGGTTTTGTAATACCTAATGAATGGGTCTTATTGAGAACTCCGAGAGACAAAGACACATACTTGTTAGATATGAATGATTCATATTCATTTGTTATAGTGTCTTGCTTGTTATCAAAAGCCTTAAATAGAGATTCAATGTTATGACATTGTCGTCTTAGCCATGTTAACATTAAGACTATGAACAAGTTGGTTAGAGAAAATCATGTTTTAGGCTTACCATTAAAAGAGTTTCAACTTATTGAACATTGTTTTTCATGTTCGAAAGGCTAACAACACTAACTTCCTTATAAACCAGTTGCTCATACCAAAATTGAATCAATCCTTCAATTATTACACATGGATTTGTTTGGTCCTGTGAGTGTTTTGAGTTTGGGACGTCGTGCATATTGCTTGGTTATTACTAATGATTTTTCTAGATTCCCTTGGGTTTTCTTTATAGGAACAAAGGATGAAACACTTTATTTACTAATTAAGTTCATGTCTCTTGTGCAAAATGAGACCGATAAAACAATCTAGTGCATCAGAAGCAATAATGGAACCAAGTTTTGCAATCATATCTTCATTGAATTTTGTAATTCAAAGGGCATTGCAAGACAATTCAGTTTTGCAGGAACTCTACAACAAAATGGAGTTGCTGAAAAACAAAACTGACTGGATCCAATATGTGAATCTGAGTAGATGTAACTCAACTAGGATTGAATATGATGATTGAGTCAATGATTAAGTTATGGAAATACTGAATCGAAGAAAATTTAATGTTGAAAATACTAATAAATGTTTTGTATATTGACATTGTCAAACAGTATACAAAGTGTGCTAGGGTTTTATCAATAGATTGAAACTTACAAAAATTGTGTATACTATTCTATTTATAGGCAGATACAATGGCTGTACAAAATAACTAAACTACCCTGACACCTATACATTAGAATACTAGTCTAAATACAAAAGATAATGAGCATTTGTTTTTGTTCATCCTTATTATCTAATGTGGATGTGTTTGTCTTCATGATCATATCTTCTACTGAGCTTCCGCATTAAGTATGTCACTAGCACTGATTAATGCGGATGAACAAATACTTATGCTCATTTGGTTCTTCACTTCCATATTGGTAAATGCAGATGAATAAATACTTAGCTGTATTTGCTTTACCTATCCACATTAGTTAATGTGGATGAACAAATACTTGACTGTATTTGTTCTTTGCAAATCCTCATTGACTAATGCGGATAGCCAACACTTGTCTTTATTCTTCTATTTTCTTCACCCGTATTACTTCTTGGACTTATGGGATATTCCAACCAGAACAACCTTCAACCACCTCTTAAATTGGCATGTATGATCCTTTCAAGGTTCAACAATACTCCCCCTAAGGAATATACAGCCTATGTACTTCAAGGGTTTGAGGGTGGTATTGGTTGTGAAGATTCTGGTGGTTCTTTAAGAGAAGGCGTTTTCTTTTCTTGGACTGTTAATGGAGCTGGTGGTAGTTTAGTCTCTATAGATGGTTGAGGTTCAACCAGTGAAGAATCAAAAATAGCTTTGATCATGTTTGAGAAGTCTCTAGCCTCATTCATTTTATCTCGGCTAAGGACATGAATCTTCATTTGGCTCATATTGTGAATTGCCTCAATAGGCATCTGTCTTAGAGATATGGGTTCCCACATAGATTCAGTGGAAAGCCCATCTCTGTGAATCAACAAGGAACCATCAGCATATACTTTTAAGTTCACTATGTTTCCTAATTGGAGAGGAACTTTCTTTATTTTTCTTTGTTCTTTCTTTTTGTTGATTCTGTCATAGGCTATCTTTAGAATTTTGATGCATTTAAAAAAGAAATACATATCAGCTTCTCCAAGCTTGTTATCTATTTCTCTAAAGTGTCTTGTTAATATGTAGTGGATATAGGATTCATCTAACAATCTCACCTCATATCCACTAAATAATCGTATGTCAGATCCTTCCTTTCCTCCCTATTTTCTTTCAATGACCAACTCATAAGTCTTTTCATCATATAACACATTTGAGATTGGCTTTGACTTTTGGTTTCTAGCAACAATCTTTCTTTTTAATGATACTATTGGTTTTACATTCAACTCTAGAAATACCAACTCTTCATTTTCTTTCTTCTTCTTTTTAAGAGGATTGATGAAGGATTTATCTTTCCTTATGCATATTGCTTTTAGAGATTTGAAGTTGTTTGTTTTCTTGAACATTCTTAGTATTTCTTCAAACTCATATCCTCTATACATGGCATGATGATTAATCAATTCAAGCTCAACTAGATCTTTAAGATCATGATTCTGTAGGGGGTTCACCAGAGCAGTATACTCTGTGAAGAACTGAACAAGCCCTGAGATCCTTTTCACCATAAACATGTTCCATTCACTGTCATACTTATAGATAATTATTTTAACATCTATCTTGCCTTCTGGAGCATACACACCCTTAATCATCTCTGAAGTGGTTAACCCTTCATGCAACTGCAATTGGGATGGTTCAGTAAACCATTCAGGATTTCTGTGTAGCATGGGTGCCAAGACATCATGGTCTTTGGTAGTGAGTAGGACATCCTGAGCTGAGGTTCTAGATCTAGGTTTACTCCCTACAACCTCTTCTTCAATAGCCATTAATCTTTCTTTATTGTCTTTGACTATTTTGAGAATTGTAGCTCTCAGGGAATTTGTCTTCATATTACCCAGTCTTATTCTTGTGAATCCTTGAGCAGATAGATAATCCTTCATTTCCCTGTCTGTCATGCTGTAGGGATCAGGATATTAGGATTGTGGTTCTTGAGACTGTTAAGACTGTGTCGAAGTGAATGTGATTAGGGACCTGACTGTCTTGTTTTCAATATCAGTAACATAAGTAGGGTCAAGAAGTTTGTGCATTTTGTTCACTTCTTCAACCATTCCCTCATATGTCATCCTAAAAACTTCATCAGCATAATAGCCGTGGTTGATCAAATACATGGCTTTGACCATAAGATCATCAGCTTGAGCCTTCTCCACCATTATAAACAGATGACTCAACCTTTGCAGGACTGTCCCTAAACAAAGGGTCATCAATCAAGCTTTCCTGGTATCCACTTTCTATCTCTTCTTCTTCAAGGATAATCACCTCAGTCCTCTTCTTTAATTGTTCCTCAACCTTCTCATGCTCATCAAGAAATTGGGCAATTGTTGGAAGGCTTCTTGGATCATCTTTTCGTTTCTTTGAAGTTGGTTCCTCTTCTACCATAGGCAGTTTACCTTTCGTCTTTTCTGCCAGAGGAAAAGGGTATAGAGGATTCAGCTTCCTGTTTCTTCTTTTCTTTTTCAAGCTTTTCAGCTTCTTCTTTCTCTCTCAGCTCTTCACACAGCCTCATTAAGAATTCCTTTTGGTTATCAGTTAGTGAGATAGCAGGAGCAAGCTATAAGCTTAGTTCTTCTTCTAGAGGTACTGGGTTAGGAGGGATCACCAAAATTGGTTCAACTAGAGATCTAAGATCTTTAATGAAATACCAGAAGTCTTCATCAATAATGAACTCTCCAAAAGAGTAAATGTCTAAGTCTTCAATAATTTCTTTCATTTTAGACTCTTCATCCAGTCTTTCTTCTAGAGTTTGACTAGAGTAAACAACCATAGCCATGCTTTCCTCTTCATCCCTAACCTTACTGTGTTGAGCCTGAGGAAAGGTTTCAGTCATTCTCTGTCTTTTTGATGGTGGAGAGTCATCATCATCATTACTACTCTTACCAGAGACACTTTCATCTTCTTTTGATTCTTCTTCTTTTTCAGCCTCATCCTCCTTGTCTTTATCAGTTTCATCATCACCCTTATCATCCTATCTTTTGCCAGTTCTTCTTTGATCTTGATCAACATCTCCAATTCAGAAACTCTTTTTGTTAGAGCTTCTATCTGTCTATGATGATCAGATATAATATCAATTTGGACATCTAGGAGATTCTCTTGTTCTTCCATTGTAAGAGTTTGAATGGTTGCAGTATCCAAGAGTCCACTGTTTTCTTGTTTGGCCTGTTCTAGGGCTGATTTAAGTCTATCAATCTCTTTTTCTTTTTCTTCTTTATTAGACTGATATTTAGCTGTTAATTCTTTTAGTTCTTTCTCCTTTTCATCCAACTCAAGGAATCTATCTCTTATAATGCCAGACCTTCTATCCAGAAGTTTCTCTATTCTGGATACTTTTAGTAATAGCTCAGAGATCATTTCATCCTTGGCATCAAGACGGTTGACTTCAGATTCTGCATAGCTTTTTGAAGGACCGGCCTCAGATTGTACTTGTCTCACAGGACTTTAGAAATCATGATGATGATCCTCCTCATCCAAAGATGATTCAGACCCATCTGAGGAACTGGTAGATTCACCAGATTCAACAGATACAGCAACCGCTTCTACTGATGAATGTATAGGAGATACATAATGAGAGTGGATAGGAGATAATGAAGGAGAATGAATAGGTGATGCCTTGAAAGGAGAGAGAAAATCAGCTTCTTGAACTAAAGGCATAGTGTGAAGATCACCACCTACATCAACCTGTGGTGACACTTGCCGTAGTCCTTCCTCAGTTGTATCAGCATGCTCTTCAATAGTTTATTGATCATGAGCAGTTGGTTGTTCTTCAATAATCTCATGCACATCAGCAGGAACATTATCATGTGCTTGTTCCTTAACATCAGGAACATCTTCCTCAGCTTGAACTTCTTCAGGGTTGATCTGCTATAACACCCATGGAAGTAGTGGAAACAAAGTTCCACTGTAGAAGTTCCTTGGGTCTCTTTTCCTGATATACTTGTAGGACGTGGCATTGTAGTGAGGAATGTCCATCACAGGGCCTTCTACTACGATATCAAGAAAACCTTTATTGATAAAGCATTGGATGAACCGTGGATACATCAGGAACATATGTCTTCTTCCTTCCTGAATGTTTGAGACCAGGTCATTGAACACAAAAGCAGACATGTTGAATTGTCTGTTAGTGTGCAAGGCACAAATAGCTGATGATGTAGAGATGGGTTTGTCATTCCAACCAGTCTTCCTCTTTAACAGGCAATGTTGGAATAGATGTATCAGGAATCTCCATTGTAAGTCAACTAACCCCTTGACTATTTGTTTTCCTTCAAAACCTCCTTCATAGCCAATGTTGGCAAAGAAGGTCATGATATCATCCTCTTCTAGTTCTTGGGGAGAGTTGGCATCATCCCCAAACTATAGACATTGTCTCGCAGCTTGTTCAGTGATGGCTAATATGTGATCATCAGTGATCCTTCCAGATATAGTCTTCATATCATCTACTTTAGTCACCTCAGTTGTTCCTTAGAATGATCTAATGAACCTCTCATAGATGATGGGTCAAATAGATGGCATGTGCCATTCTTGTTGTGGAAATAAATCTAATTATGTCTCTTAACCCTTCAAATTCAGGCACATCTAGATCAAGGTTTCCACTGACATTGTGGAGCTTTCTCCAAGTGAGGTTTGCCATAGATTCTACAAAAGAGACACATGTGTTAGTACTGTACAAACAATTATCAGATCATACACCAAAGATCATGTTTGACTTTTCTTAGTTTGACTTTCTCAGGTCAAAATTGAGAGTTGAATGGTTACTGTTGTATAGGAATTTGACCTATCTTTGATTTTGTGATGAATAACCATTTGTGTTATGTTATATGTTTATTTTCAATCATCTTTACTGTTTCAAACATATTTCTACATTAAAACATCGTATTTGACTACAACATTTTCAATTCTCGGTTCCCCTGTTCATCATGGTTAACCTAGGGTTTTAAATCGGTTGTTCTTTGTTATTCACATTAACAACCGTTTCATTGAACTCGAAAATGTCATTGAAATCCAGTGTTCATGGTTAATTTTTTGAATTTTCTAAACCTAGGGTTCTATGTTCATCAATGGTTTAGTATTTTGAGTTTACTAATCCATTGAGAATCATATTGTTTCGATACTACTTTGGTTAAGAATTGAGATAGAGATGCAATGGAGTTGAAAGAACAATCGACACACAAGGTTTGACAAGGTTTGAATGATTGATGAATATCAGTGAGAAAAAAAGCTCTTCGCATTATAGCTTCACTCAAATTTGAAAAGTATTAAACGACTCTCATTAATATGTTTAAATAGTCGACTTAATCTCAAACTTTACAAGTGTGTGAACAAATGCGGAGGTTTTTAATTTTTCTACTATAGCAAATGCGGAAGTTTTTGACTTGTACGCATTTGTGTACTGTTACAAAT
Source organism: Flaveria sonorensis (assembly GCA_025506505.1). Lineage (NCBI taxonomy): Eukaryota > Viridiplantae > Streptophyta > Magnoliopsida > Asterales > Asteraceae > Flaveria > Flaveria sonorensis. Next base: position 35,983 of record JACCIY010000578.1, on the reverse strand, counting down.
ACGGAAGCACAAAGCTTGCCAGCATGACACTATAACAAATGCGAAAGAACATTTGGACTTGTCCGCATTTACATCAGAACTTGCAATTTTGTTGAAACAAATGCGGATGAACAATTCAGTTGTCCGCATTTCTTGAACTTCTACTGCATTAGTTAATGCTGATGGATATTAGTATTTCTGAGCTTTGCATTATCCATCCATAGGTTCAAACACTTATCATGACAGAAGAGTGTGAGCACTTGATTTATTTTTTATATAAATACACAACATTGTCTGCACTGATCATTTCAACCGCATTTAGGAAATATGGATGAACAAAACTTATCTGTATAGGGAAATGCGGAAGAACAAAAGTTTGTCTGCATAAGTTTACTTGATACTTCAGAAATTCTTGTACGCATTTGTTTGGAAATAAATAGGGATGCCTTAACATGTCTGCATTAGTTTCACTTTGAAATTTCTTGCACAAAACTATTACCCGCATTGGTTATATGCATGGGTTACCTTCACCCGCATTAACCAATACTCTTACCCGCATTAAAATTTGAACATGTCAAAAATTAATGTTTTTGTTGTGGATAGTTTTGACTGTTTTTGCACTGATCCTTTGACTTTTATGATGTTGTGGCTGTTTCTTTGACTTTTATGAAGTTTTGACTGTTGCTTGGATGGTCAATTCTTGCTTGGATTGAATTGTACACCCAGTGTGATACAAATTCCTCAAATTTGACTGATCTTGGACTTTTGTGCTTCCAAAATTCTCCATATACTAAGATAATTTGGTATAACTTCCACACCAACACAGTCATTTATTTTTTTATATGTTGTTTTAAGAAAAGCAACAACTGTACATAATAATTGAAATTTTAATTACTCCACCTAAAGTTTATACCCATATGGGATAAAAACTTTGAAGATAGTTTTAAAATTTTGAATGCTGGAAGGAAAATATTTTTGTAATTTTTGATTTTCGTATCTGTACATGAAGATGAAGTATACCTTACTTGGGATCATATCAATCTTACCTTTCACAAGTGAAAGTAATTGTTAGTAAAATAGACATAATTACTAACATAATGATTGTAGGTATGTTTGTCCTCTTAAACTCAAGCTTGTTTAATATCTTAATGCATGTGATCTTTATCATGTTTTGAGTGGATTAAATATTCAACATGTACCTCACACTCAACAGCATGGCAAGATCAACCACCTGCATAAAATGCATGGTAGAACTTTTCCACAACTTACTTGACCAAGTCATTTAAATTATGAAATCTCATTTTGTTTCGAAGTAGGTGGATCATTTTTAGAATTCTTTTACTTTGATCCTTATATTTATTTGATCCATATTGGGATTCTTTTTGCGCTTCACTTTGGAAGGTGATCCTCTTTGGGATTCTTTTTGTTCATTCACAAGGAATGTATTCTTTATTAATTCATCCAAGTTGGATGTGTTGCAGATTGGGAATCTTTTTGGATCATGACATCAGCACTATATGCCTGTTTCTCTAGATCTTTGCTCAGCAAAATAGAGGAGAAACTGATGTGGGTGAATGAGATTCATAAGGCATCATTATGATGTGTGTTTAGGTTACTATACACACACACACACACTTGAATAAGCTAGTACTTACTTATACTCTGAGATGAAGATTTCATAGTTGAATATGAGCTTTAGTTCATCACAGCATGTATCTTCTTTTACAAGATGAGCCTACCGGCATATCAGATAAGTTATGTCAGTCTTTCAAGATTTTTAAAAAAGCATAGTGAATGATATAACGACTGTAATTATATCATTTCCCTTAGAGTACATTTCATATTCTTCAACAAAAATAACTTCTTTTTGTATTTTTATAATATTTGAATGTTTTTTGTAAATTTTGCTTTTTACTCAAGATTAACCATGCCAATTCATTGGACTAAGAATTCAAACCGAATAGGGTCAAATGCCTTAGTGAACAAATACTTATCTTCTACTGATCTTCTGCATTAAGTATGTCACCAGCATTGATTAATGTGGATGAACAAATACATAAGCACATTTGGTTCTTTACTTCCGCACTAGTAAATGTGGATGAACAAATACTTAGCCGTATTTGTTTTACCTATCCGCATTAGTTAATATGGATGAACAAATACTTGACCATATTTGTTCTTTGCATATCCGCATTGACTAATGCGGATAGTAGATACTCATCTTTATTCTTCTATTTTATTCACCCGCATTACTTCTTGGACTTGTGGGAGATTCCAACCAGATCAACCTTCAACCACCTCTTGAATTGGCATGTATGATCCTTTCAGGGTTCAACAAAAACAGGAAGAGTATTGAAGCAGCTCGAACAATGTTATTAGCAGCCAAACATCATTCATTCTTTTGGGTTGAAGCTGTTAATACTTGTTGGACCGATGAAGCGGGTCAATGCAACCGTTTCACAAGATTGGAGAGACTTGAACACTTAACAGATCAAATAGGGAACTGGCTTAAAGTGAAACAATAAACACAAGTAAAGAACACAACAAGAACACAAGTAATTGGGTTCCAATAATCATGTATATTGCTCTCAAGTGCTTTTACAATTGTTACAAAGCTTGTTTTAATGACTAGTACTTGAGATACTTTATACTACATCCTATAATTGGCCATACTTTAAAGGCCAACTGGAACAATAATCTAGACAACAAGATCAATGTAAAGTCAAAAGGCAAATTGCCTTTTAACTAGTTACTATGAAATCCCATAGCTCACATCCTTATCTATTACAAAAAGGATGAAAGTACAAAGGTAGAAGTTACAGACTCTATGACCTTAATCTACAGTTGACAAAAGTATGGACTTTTCACCAACTTGTATAAGTTGGTGAGTCTTTAGATATGGAAACGAAAAGTGGTTCAGCTTTTGTCAAAAGCATGTCAGAGAAAGTGTGTCTTCTCTGTCTTCGAAAGAAATCAGTCTCTTGGCTTTGGAAGACTTTGTGTTGAAGATTAGGAAGACTTCATCTTTGGCTTCGGAAAAATTGGTCTTTTGGCTTCAAAAGAATTGGTATTTTGGCTTTGGAAGATTTGATACTTAGTTAATTTCATTGAGTTGTATCAAATCTTCCAAAGTAACTTTTGTACTTCATATGTGCATGGTGAGAGAACTTTGGTTGCATTAGCCTCTAAGTATAACTCTTTCAATACTACATGTTATGTTGAGAATCATGTCCTAATAAATAAATAAAAAAACATGACTCCCTATGAAATACTTTAAGACATTTTGATGTTGTTGTACTTTGTTACACACATCTAATTCAAAGCCAGAGATTGATGAAAAGGCAGATGAATGTTATTTTGTTAGATACTTGACTAACAAAGTAGCATATAGGGTTTATAAAAAGACTAAATAAATTATTGAGTTCGTTAATATAGATTGGTACGAATCCAACAAAACAGATGCAGGATCTGCTCTTTCTTGGGTTTATGATTATGCATCATTGTTTGATACTTTTAATCGATCGTTTGTTATGTTTGCAGCTACTCAACCTTTGACATCATCCATTCAAGAAGTATTCTCTGATGAAGTTGGAATTCTTTCTTCTTCAACAAAGGAAATATCTTCGAACATACCTTTTCCTTTAAGAATATCTATTGTTAAACCATCTGATTCTAACCTGAATAATATTCTTGAATCTGATTTGATTCCGGTTAATCCAGTTGTTGAACAAGCTCCATAGGATTTTGATCCAAGTTCTTCTTCAACACAGATGTTCTAATTGATACAATTCAAATTCCGTTTGAAGAATGTTGGACTATTTGAAGATGATACTTACCAAAACCTAAGTGCCGAATCTTATGATGATTACCAAAACCAACACGGTGAAGCTATGCTAAATATATTATCAAAACGAATAAAATTGACCAAAGTCAAACTTGGTCACCCGTGGTCAAAGTCCACAGTCAACATCAGCAGTCGTCCCGAATGACATCAGAACCTGGCAGTCACACATCAGCAACAGAGAATTTATCAGAGCTAGAAGAGTATTTGTGTAATCATTGGGCTTAAATGTAATTTTGTTCATTTATGTAAAGAGTATAAATAGACTAAGTGTAGTCATTTATACTCTATGTTAGATCCTGAAAGGATCATACTTGCCAACTTAAGAAGTGGTTGGAGGTTGTTCTGGTTGAAGCACACTTATTTACAGAATAACACAGAAGACATCACCAACCCAAGAAAACAAAAGACAAGAAAAGACCAAGTATAGAGCACCCGCATTTGTTAATGTGGATGACTAGTGAACAAATACGGACAAGTGTTTGTTCACCCGCATTAACAAATGCGGATCAAGACATCTAATGTTGAACAGAAGTGTTCATCCACATTAGTCCATGCGAATGAACTGAAGAAATGCTGATGGACTTGTTCACCCGCATGAACTAATGCGGGTGAGCAAACAAATGCTGATGAAGACTTTGTTCACCCGCATGAACTAATGCGGGTGAGCAAACAAATGCTGATGAAGACTTGTTCACCCGCATGAACTAATGCGGGTGAGCAAACAAATGTTGATGAAGATTTGTTCACCCGCATGAACTAATGCGGATGAACAACTTACACATTTATTTTGTACTTAGACTAGATTCACTTGTATAGTTCAGGGTTAGTTTAGTCTTTTGTACAGGCAATGTATTCGCCTATAAATAGGGTCACATACCCTAACTTTACGTGGTGGTTGACTATAGTAGTAATATACACAATATTTTACATCATTTACTTTGGTTCTTGATTCCCTTACATTCAAGCATTTACTACAGCAGTTAATGTTATTTAATACAGTAATTCCGCTGCTATATTATTGACTCAGTCCACATATTCGATCCCAGGTTAAGTCACATCAACCGAGAATATCATTCTCAAACCCAGTCAACTGGTATCAGAGCCTTGGCTCTTGAATTCATCACAGAATCATTTTGGATTTTGGGTGAAAATCGATTGAACTGTAGACTGAGTTGTTCATCAACAAGATCTACTCTTCTGATAAACAAACATACCGTAATCAAACACCACAAAGTACAAAATCTTCAGATATGCTGTTGTCGAACCCTTCAACACAAAATCAAGAACTTAGAACTCTTTCAAATCGACAGATCTAAACTTGACAGACCTGCTCTTGACCGAAAACAGAAGATTTGAAGAAAAACACACTGTTCGAACTTAAAATCAACTTAAAACAGTACTCAACAAGTTAAAATCAATTTAGCTAACATGGATTCCTATAATCATACTGAAATTGGTCATGCATCCAAACCTCCTATGCTTAAACACAAATCTGAGGTTAAGCAGTGGAAAATTCATTTCAGAAACTACATTACAGGTGTAGATCCAGACTACTGGATATCTATTTGCAAAGGTCCCTACATTCCACTGTCTCTAAATGCTGATCAAGCTGCTCAGTACAAAACTGCAAGAATTCCCATAGAGGATCCAAACTTAACTCTTGATGATGAAGAATATAAGAAAATCAAGATTGATCTTAGAGCTTATTCCATACTCACACAAGCACTGAAAATGGATGTTCTAAAAAGATTAGAAAAATATGGAACAGATAAGGGTGTCTGGGATGCTTTACAGATTATGTGTGAGGGAAGCAGTGAAGTTACTGAAATTAACAATGACAAGTTGATAAATCAGTATGATACATTTCATCATACCAAAGGAGAGTCTATCTCCAGACAGCTTCACAGATTTGTGTAACTTGTAAATGACCTTGAAATTATGGGGGTCACTTACAAGGAGAAGGAATTAAACAAGAAAATGTTGCACAACTTGCCTGAAAGCTGGAAACAGAATGTTACAATGTTGAAGAATACTCTTGATTTGGAGAGTACCAGCTTGGATATCATGATTGCAAAAATTGAGGCTCTTGAACTTGATGAAAGGAGCAAAAATCTGAGTGGACCTCAAGTCATTAAGGCTTACAAGTTTCCATCTGAAACTCATTCTGTTGAAAATGCCTTTGTTACTAAAGAAGAAGACTTTCTGTCATCAAGAGATCAAACAAGAACAACAGGATTTTGTGCTGCTCCACAACCTCAAAAGCAACCATCTTCTGCCCAACCCACTGTATCTCCTAACAACATGCATGATGAGCAAAAATATGAAGAACAAAAGGCAACTTATAATGCCTTTGTTGCTAGCTTTGAAGCCTACCTTGGAGGGAGACTCACATCAGCTCATCTGATTCAAGAAGATCTAGAAGAAATGGATCCTGATGATGTTGAAGAAATGGATTTGCAATGGCAGATGGCCATGATTGATATGAGAGCAAAGAAATTCTTTCAAAAAGGGAAGAAACTGAGTCTCAATGAGAATACAAAGCTAGGATATGACAAATCCAAAGTTAAGTGTTTTAACTGTGGACTGAGTGGTCATTTCTCTCGGGAATGTAACTCTCCCAAGAGAAGCAACAATAATTTTCAAAGACCCTCACATAACCAGCATGCTTCTCAACACAACACCAACTTTCAGCCAAGCAACTCTTATTCACACCAACAACAAAATCAGCAGCAGCCAATTCAGTAAAGACAACCTCTGTTGACTCATCAATCTCAAGGAAGTAATCAACAAACTTCAAATGCACTTGTCATCAGACAAGATGGAGTTTGTGATTGGAGCGTGTATGCTGAGGAAGTTCAACCACAGTTTCAGAATCATGCACTTATGGTACATATTAATGATGGACCAACTCCAATGCCATCTGAGGTAAAATCCAATCTATGTTCTGAAAAATGTGTTCTAAAAGTACGGGGGTACAGGGAACACAATCACAAATTGGCTAATAAAATAAGAGAAGAAAAGGACAAATCAGAGATGTTAAACAAGAAATGAGAATTTATTAAGTTAAAATCAAATCTCTGTTGTCTGACATGGAAACACTCCATGGTGAAAAGTACACACTTGTGGCTGAAAAGTACATATCTTTGAGCAAAAGGAGTTGAACATGAGGCAAAGACGCTGGGTGGAATTGTTGAACGATTATGATTGTGCCATCAGATATCATCCGGGGATAGCAAATGTAGTCGCTGACACGCTGAGTATGAAAGAAACTACTAAGCCTCGACGTGTGCGAGCTTTGCAACTTACTATTAGCACACAGTTACCTGAACAAATCTGAGAGACTCAGACAGAAGCTCTAAAAGCATAAAACATTAGGTCTGAATCGTTAAGGGGAATGGAAAAACAGTTGGAAGTAAAAGCGAATGGAATTCGTTACTTCATGGATAGACTTTGGGTACCTTTACACGGAAATCTGAGAGACTTGGTCATGAGTGAGGCACACAAGTCTAAGTACTCTATACATCCTGGATCTGACAAGATGTATCATGATTTAAAGGTGCACTATTGGTGCCCTAACATGAAGGTGGATGTAGCTACATATGTGAGCAAGTGTCTGACCTGCTCAAAGGTTAAAGTGGAGTATCAGAAACCGTCTGGACTATTACAACAACCTGAGATCCCTATGTGGAAGTGGGATTAGATATCAATGGATTTTATTACTAAGTTACCTGGAACTTCTACTGGTTGTGACACAATATGGGTTATCGTGGTTAGATTAACAAATTATGCTCATTTCCTAGCGATAAAGGAAGCAGACAAGATGGAGAAATTAACCCGACTCTATCTGAAGGAGATCGTTTTGAGACATGGAGTACCGATCTCAATTATTTCTGACCGCGATTCGCGTTTCACATCGCACTTCTGGCAATCACTGTAGAAATCTTTAGGTACACGATTGGATATGAGTACTGCTTATCATCCACAGACTGATGGTCAAAGCGAGCATACTATACAGACTTTGGAGGACATGCTACGTGCTTGTGTGATTGACTTTGGGAATAACTGGGAAGTTCACCTAGCATTAGTGGAATTTTCTTACAACAATAGTTATCACACTAGCATAAAGGCGGCACCTTTCGAAGCATTGTATGGGAGAAAATGTAGATCACCAGTTTGTTGGGTTGAAATTGGTGACAGTCAGCTAACGGGTCCTGAGTTAGTACACGAGACCACTGAAAAGATTATGCAAATAAGGAACCGTATGGCTGCAGCGTGCGACAGACAGAAAAGTTATGCTGACAAGTGACGAAAACCTCTTGAATTTCAAGTTGGTGATAAAGTCTTATGATAAAGTCTTATTGAAAGTCTCACCGTGGAAAGGCGTGATTCGGTTTGGTAAAAGAGGAAAACTAAATCCGAGATACGTTAGACCATTTGAGATCTTGGAAAGAATAGGTCCAGTGGCTTATCGACTAGCCTTACCTGATTCGCTAAGTGGAATCCATGATGTATTCCATGTTTGAAATCTGAAGAAGTGCCTGACGGATGAAACGATGGTCGTACCGCTGGAAGAAGTTCAAGTAGACGAACAATTACGCTTCATTGAGGAACCGGTCGAAGTAATGGATCGTGAGGTGAAGACACTTAAGCAAAGCAAGATACCCATTGTGAAAGTTCGATGGAACTCAAGACGTGGACCAGAATTCACGTTGGAACGTGAGGACCAAATGAAGCTTAAGTATCCTCAGCTGTTTGAAAAGACGATGTCAGCCGGCGAAGGTACTGATTTAAATTTTGCGACGAAATTTCTTTCAACATGTGGATGATGTGACAACTCACCCGAAACTCACTCGATTACTTTGTGCCAATGTAGTAGACCAGTGATGGAACACATACCATGTAACACAATTTTCGGGATGAAAATTCTTTCAACATGGGGATAATGTGACATCCGGTAATTTTCCGTTACCAAACTCTGTTAGTTCCGTTAAGTCTTGCATACACGTGTTGTGAGCACACACTAGTTGTCGTTGAACGTTGGTGACTTAATAATAATTAATAATGTTAAAAAATAATTTCTATGTTGATTATTGGTTGTGATTACGTGATTTAAATATTAATTGTGAATTTTATCGCGTAACATGGAAACGTGTGTATTTAATCCGTATGTTTTGTATCTAATAAAGATAAAATATATAATTGTCATTGTTAGTTTATATGCTTATTATGGTAGTTAAAAACCTTTTTAAAAAGAGTTTAGAAGCTTAATTTTTATAAAAAGTAAATTACAAGGGTTTAAATGGTAATATTGATAAATTAAATAAAATCAAAAATCCCAACCCTAGCCCCCACATACCCATCGGCCGCGACACACACTCAAAGACACACAAACCTGCGATTTCAAGCAAGAACAAGTGATTATCATATGGTTTTGGTCGATTTCAAGGGTTGCAACAAGTTAGAATCATCAATTGCAAGCCATTACACATTTAAAGGTTAGATTTTTACATGTTTTTGATAATTTTTCAGGGTGGCCGAAACCCTAGTTCGAATAATGCAATTGAAGGTCGATTATTGGTTGTTTGTTGATGTTATTATGTTAGTTAGGTTAGATTGATGTTAGTTAACGTCGATTATGCAAGAAGGCTATGATTTTGTTGCGTTGTTCATAGGTTACTAATAATAGTAACTTTATTTGCATGGATATGGTGATTTGATGATGAATTGATGTTGTTGATGTGTTTGGGATGAGAATTGGATGTTAGATTGTTGATTTGAATGCTAGAAATCCAAGAATGAATGTTGTAGTTCATGTCTTACTAAAGGTAGTAACTTTTGGCTATGAAGGTTGATGAATTGTGATAATTGGATGTTGTTGATCGTGTCTAGATGTTATCATGAGCTTGAATTGGTATATTATTGATGAATTCATGAATGTCTTGAGTGTTTGATAGATTTTGGGATGTACTTTCTCAAAAGGGAAACTTTATTTGCACAAAATCTTGAATATGATGGTTTGAGTATGTTTGTGACGTTAGGATCATGTTAGTATGTTCATGGATGATTTCTAAGGTGGTAGAATGTATTATTTGTGTTGTATGAATGTTTAGTTGGTTAGTTAACTTTGACAGTTTCTCTCTTAGTTTTCACATTCAAATAATGGAGGGTTCTTACTATTTTATGACTCAATATCTGAAAACTCAAAAACTAATTTTTAAACATGGTTAATAAGTCAAATTGACTCGACCAAAAATTCAAATCAACCTAGTAAAAAGGCTTTTGTAAATAGGTCCGCTAACTGTTTTTCAGTTGTGATTTGAATCAGAATGTTTAAACCTTTTTAAGAGTTATCTTTGAGAAAATGATATCGAATCTCGATATGTTTTTTTTTTTTGAGTGTTGGACAGGATTAGCTGTAATAAACATAGCAGCACTGTTATCAATGTAAATAGGACTTTTAAGAAAATTGAACCTGTAATCCAACAGTTGGTTTTTTAACCAAAGGATTTGAGAACATCCTGCTGAAGCAGCTATGTACTCAGCTTCTGCGGTTGAAACAGAGACATTTGTTTGTTTCTTACATTGCCATTAGACTAATCTGGGACCTAAAAACTGACAACCACCCGTAGTAGATTTACGATCTTGACAACATCGTCCATAATCACTATCCATATATCCATGTAATTCAAAGTTACCTTCATAAGGATACCATAACTCTAAAGCCGGTTTTCCTTTGAGATACCTGAATATTTGTTTAACAGCAATTAAGTAGGATTCCTTCGGGTTAGATTGGTACCTAGCATAGACACAAACATCATACATTATATTAGGTATAGATGCAGTAAGATACATCAAAGAACCAATCATGGATCTATATAAAGTTTGGTCGATAGATTTTCCTTTCGGATCAGGTTCAATCTTGGTATTTACGTCAGCTAGAGTTCTTATGGATTGACAATCTTGCAGTTTAAATTTCTTCAAAAGTTTATCAACAAATTTCTCTTGATTGATAAAAATTCCATCTGTAGATTGCTTCACTTGAAGACCAAGGAAAAAAATTATTTCTTCCATAGAACTCATTTGAAAACAAGACTTCATGATTTCTTCAAATTCATTGCACAACTTTGGACTTGTAGAACCAAATATGATATCATCAACCTACACTTGAACAAATAAGAGATCATCAGCATCATTTTTAATAAACAAAGTAGGATCAATTTTCCCTCGCGTGTATCCATATTGGATCAAATGTTATGATAACATTTCATACCAGATTCTAGGAGCTTGATGCAGACCATACAATGCTTTGCTAAGCTTGTACACACGATGAGGAAATTCGGAATCTTCAAAATCTAGAGGTTGCTTGACATATACATCATCGGTGATTGGTCCATATAAGAAAGCACCTTTAACGTCCATTTGATATACCTTGATTTTCATGAATGATGCATAAGCCAGGAAGACACGAATTGATTCAAGTTTTGCAACTGGAACAAATACTTCATCATAATCTTTTCCTTTTTCTTGGGTGTAACCTTGTGCAACAAGTCTCGCTTTGTTGGGAAGAACAATTCCCTGATTGTCTGTTTTGTTTCTAAACAACCATTTTATGCCTATGGCATTTTCTCTTTCAGGTAAATCCACAAGCTTCCACACTTCCTGTTTGCGGAATTACAATAATTCTTCTTGCATTTCCTCAATCCAACTATTGTCCTTTAATGCTTTGGTGAAGTTCTTAGGAACAATTTGAGATAGAAAACACGAGTATAAGCAGAGATTTGCTTGTTCTGAATGACTTCTCGTTGTTCTCTTATTCAATAAACCTATAATCTGAGATGTTGGATGGTTCTTGTGAACACGAGATGTTGGAATCTCATTCCCTTGAACATGAACATCCAGATTAGATTGGTTCAAATTGGAAAGCTGATGCAATAAATTTGAAGAATGTGGATTGAAATTTGGAACTTGAGTCGGTGAGTTGATAAAATAATCAAGATTATCAGTACCAACTACATCACCAGGAACTGATGACGTTCCAGACTCAGGCTTTATAATATCAGGACCATCATTAAGAATAGGTTGTCAAACATTTGGATTTTCTGAAACAGGATGCTCTTGAGCTTGTTGAGGCCGAAATATAGGATCTCTAACAAATGAGAAAAATGGATAATCTGGGCTTGAGTCATTCATATCATCAGAATGAGAATCATCGCTAAAAGAACCTAGATTTGATTTTTCTTCTCACCTGTAAATTCAAACAAGTTAGAATGAAACAAGTTTGACAAAGAATCTAAATCAAATAACCAAGCTGGACCATTTGCAACTGATGGAAAATAATTTTCAAGAAATTTAACGTTGAATGTTTCAAGGATAATATTTGTCCTAGATTTATAAACTCTATAGGCTTTTGAAACCGACGAATATCCAACGAAAAATCCTTCATCAGATTTTGAATCAAATTTTCCTAGCTGAACGCTTGAATTTAAAATCAAAACTGGACAACCAAAAGATTTAAGAAAATCTATATTAGGTTTCCTGCCAATCATCAACTCATAAGGAGTTTTCTGTTTATCTTTCACGATTAATGAATGATTCTGCACAAAACATGTTGTGGATATAGCTTCATCCCAGAAAGTGATTGGAATTTTGGCATCTGCTAACATTGACCGTGCTGCTTCAATGAAAGTTCTGTTTTTCCCTTCAGCAACTCCATTTTGTTATGGAATTCTAGGAGCACTGAACTGACGAGCAATACCTTTTTCTGCACAAAACATGTCAATATTAGCATTTTTAAATTTCGTTCCATTATCACTTCTAATTATTTTGACCTTTTGATCTGATTGATTTTCTACTTTAATGATGAATTCTTTTAATAATTCAGTCGTTTTAGATTTTGCATGCAAAAAGAAAACCCTAGAAAATCTTGTAAAGTCATTAATGATAACCAAACAATAAGATTTCTTTCTAATACTCCAAACATTTATTGGTCCGAATAGGTCCATATGCAACATCTAGGGAGGTTTGGAATTTGAGTTTATCTGCTTGGGCTAATAAGACGCTCTGTGTTGCTTTCCTTTTAAACATGCTGAGTAGAGATAAGTTGTGGCAAACTTCTTTGTTGGAAGTCCTACAACATGGTTTCCTGATAAAAGCTTGTTCATGTTCTTGAAATTGAAATGCCCGAGACGTCTATGCCAAAGCTGACTTTCGTCATTTGATGCTTGAGCAATTAGGCATGTAGTTTCTGTAGATGGATCTACTTGAGACATATCTAACTTGTATACATCTCGATCACGAACAGCTTTAACAACTACCCATTTTTTGCTTATCTGAAAACCTGGCTTCAAAATATAACAAAAAGAATCATCAAAAAGAACTGAGTAAGATTTGTCACAAATTTGGGAAACACTTAAAAGATTAAAGTTCAACTGTGATGAATAGTTGACTTTATCAAAGCTGATAATCCCATTGGATATAGTTCATTCGCCTGTTATTTTTCCTCCTGCGTCACCTCAAAAAGCAACATGTGTACCATCCTTTAACTTAAATTCTTGAAGCAAGGCATGATTGCCTGTCATATGTCGGCTGCACCCACTATCCACATAACACGTGTTAATAGGTCTTCTTCGGCGCACCTGCATTTCAACAAGATTTAAGTTGAGTTACCAACCCAAGTCGAGATGGTGTTGGGCTAGCCAAACTTATCAACAATAGTAAACTATTTAAAGGGAAGCATGTTTGGATCAGGCTTATTTATGACATATTTACCAATTCTGTTCTTGACAAGTTTTTGATTATCTTTGATTTGTTTATTCCTTAAAGCATGATAACGTTTTTCAAGATCACCATTAAGATAATTCAAACCATCAGAAGAAACATTTTTTAAAAATTTTTGATTACCAAACTTCCCACCATTCATTCTCACAGATCGTGGAATGAATTTTTCTTGATTATACTGCTTTGGTTTTGCAGCATAAGACTCATCATAAACAGAATCATTTCTTCAAAAAGATCTCAAGCCTAAGGAAGGTTGTTTTGTCAATCTTTGAAAACCAACACTTTGATTTCTTTGAAATTATGGATTGACATATCCATTCCATAATTATGGATTAACATATCCAGTCCTTGGCGAGTTCTTTCTGAAGTAGAAATTCTCAGTTTTGTGAGTTCTTTCATCACAAAAGGTACAGTACTTGTTAAAATAACAATCAACTGTTGAATGATTATTCATATCACATATGTGATAGTACATGTTAAAGAAACATTCATCAGTCTTATGATTGTACGTATCACAGATTTCACATGTTAAAGAAACATTCATCATTCCTCGACTCCTTAGATACAAATCGTTTATTGACAACGAAAGACTTAGAATCTGAACTTGTTTTCAGATCAGAGTTGGATTTGTTCTTTGGATTAGATTTGATTTCTGGAATTTTGTTCATGTCAAAAATACCTACAGATACAAATTTCACAGGTTTAAGCTTATTTGATTGATTTGTTGTTTGAGTGTTTTGAATTTTCTATTGAGATGATTTAGCTTTAGCATTTTTCCTTCTCCTTCTTTGATTTCTAGATCTTGATGATCTTTGTTTACTTTCAGATTGAACATCTTCAGGTGAAGATTCTTTTTCATTTTCTTTATTCTTTTGTTCTTTTTGCCATTTTATGAATTCTGGATTATTTAATTCATAAGAAAATGAATCTTTAGATGTTATTTCATCTAGCTTTGCTTTCTCTTTATTTTTAGAGTTTTGATTGTCAATCCTTTCACTTATTTCTTCGACAACAGACTCTTTTGGAACAAAAATTTTCTTAGTCTTTGGTCATGGTTCATAAGATTTAATTTTCACTAGGTGACCATTTTTGATGTTTTCAAAATCATGTTCCTCAAATATCTCAACATTTGTTTTTTCTTCGTCACTCTTAGAATTCTTTTTCTTATTTTGGAATGCTCTTAGCTTAACTGTCTTTTTAGGTGAGTGATCATGCGGTTGAAGTTTTCTGGTAACGTGTTTGTGATGGATTCAGACATTGGTTCATGTCTAAAACCTAAACCTGCTTTTTGTTTGTCTTTTCTCTCACTTACCAGTTGTTCTACAATTGTTTTCGAACTTTTAACTTTTGCAAGATCAACATGTGTTTTAGCATGTGCTATTTTCTCTTCTTCTAAATTCTTTGTCATTTCTTCAAGTTGTTTTGTAACAATTTCTAGTTCTTTCAAAGTTTTATTCCATGATGTTTGTAGAGAGAGGATCTTTTCATCATATATTTTGTGATCATTTTTAAGTTTATTATGCATTACTTCCTCTTGTTTGAGATTGTCACATATTTTATATGAATAAGTTCTGTAGTACTCTACTTGTTCAAAGCAAGCTTTAGTGTACATTTTTTCTCTTACTTCAACTAGAATTTCAGGATATTTTGAAAAAGAAGTCTCAGAGTCAGAAAATGAATTTTCAACCTTTGGTTGATCTGACTGTACCATTAGTGCAACTTCTTTTGAATCCTCTTTAGGATCAGATTTATCAGTCCAGTCATACTCTTCTTCTTCATTTTCTGAGTTACCTTCAGCCTTAGGATCACTATCTTCTAACAAATCTTCAGTTTGAATTTCTGCAACAAGAGATAAACTAGAGGTTAGATCAGCTATAAATTGTTTAGCATAAGCACTCCAGTCATATCCATCTTTATTGCTAACAACTAGAGCTTTCTTTGGCTCTTCAGATGCTTTTGATTCATCCTTAACTTCTAGCATAGGAAGACTCAGATAAGGCTTTTGAAATGTCTTTTGAGACTGCTGATGATATTTTTGACTGCTAGAACCTGCTTGACCATTTCCTCTTTGGTTTATGGGAGCTTTACATTCCCTCAAGAAATGACCATAGCTCTTACAGTTGAAACACCTTGACATTGATTTGTCAAAGCCAATGGTTTTGTTAGCACTTGGCTTGTAGTTCCTATTAATATATGAGTGTTTCTGGGTTCTATAAGCAATCATCACCATCTGCCAGTTTAAGTCCATCTCTTCCACATCGTCTGGATCCATTTCAAACAAATCATTCAAAACAAGATCTAATTGTTGTTGGTCCTTCTGATCGATATAACAGTGCACTTGATTTATAAACACAAACAAATTCCACTGATAACACGGATATCAATGACATTTGTGTGAAATCTAGATCAAACAAATATAAAATGGATGAATATATGAAGAACACTCAAGAACACCAAATAAAAACCTTGTTTGATCTGAATTGATTGCTTAAGATATTACAAAGTGAAAGCCCCTCAATCAATGGTTCATTCAAGCTCTTACAAACCCTAATTGTCACTAATCTATATATAGTGATAATATTCACTAATGACATATTAAGCCCCTAGACTTAGATAATTAGAGAAATTACATATAAAACATAAAAACGACTTAAACATAAATAAATATATTTTGTTGACACAAAATATATTTATTAACAATAAACTCCTAGTCATTTATATCTTCAACATCTTGTCTCGGTTCTTTGTTTCGAACGCGTCTGTTTGCCTTTTCTGATGATTTTGATAGTGACGTTGACCTTTGTTGACTTTGACTGTGTTGATAATATAGACTATCCTTATCAGACACAATAATACTCCCCCTTAGTCTATCATTATCAACGTCTTGTATCGTGATTAGCACCGATAACTCAACCATATAATGATCTTCAATCTTCCCCTAGATTGATGATCTGGTATTGAAGATTTTTCATCTTTCAAGCTCCCCCTTTTTGTATGCTCCCCCTCTTCATGTGCATTCTTTGTGAATGATCAGGAACAACTTTTCCAACTCTTTGTTCTTGAGTGCTTCAGAAGATGTAGGAGGAGGAATTCTAGCTCGGTATCTTCTACAAACTTGAAGAACAGGTTTTCTGGTCAGGTACTTTGCTCAGCTAATGATCAGCCATCATTTGAAGAAAAAATCTATAACACAATCACAACCGCAATCTCGCAACTTCCTGTCAGATCATTTCAGTTAACAAATAAACCCGTGTTTACCTGTGTGTGCAATTTCCCGTGAAATGCATGTGAAAATAATAACATTTTAATAGCATAATATGGAAGACTTGAAATAATTTGAAATAAAAAACCCCCTTTTTTATATATATATTTTTAATCTCCTTACACCAAGAACTAATTCGATCATGAGATCACATCCTCAAGATATACTTAAGCACAAGGATGTATTTAAACATTGACAAGTTAGTGAGATCACACTGAAGCAGAGTCTGATCACGATTTTTAAAAATTTGATAGCCAAAAACAGTTCAAGAATGATTGTTTGTATACTTGTCCAATTTAAACCCATGCCTTATTCATTCAATGAGTTACCTACAACTGATTTTATCATGTTTTAGGTTCGATTAGAGAAGCTCAGGTAACTTAGTTCCCGTAGATATCCGGTAAAGAACTTATCCCATCATCAGGGCTTATTGAGTAATATGATTAACTCTGCTTGATTTTCTTTTAAGTTTTCAACAATGATCTTAATTTAAGAATCACTATGCCTTTATTTGGGGAACAGATGATGAGAGCTCCAGGTCTATACTTACGTATAACAGAGGAGATGATCATCTGAGCGTGCTGATGAGAGCTTCAGGTCTATACTCACGTATAACAGAGATTATCATCACTCCAGGTCAATGCTTTCGCATAGCAGAGGAGATAAGCACGAAATAGGATTCTGAAGAGCTTACAAGAAGCTTCAATTCAGAAACAAGGATTAGGGAATTTTGGAATAGAAGTAATCAAGGCAGAAGTCAGATACTCTCAACCCATTTTTGACGAGACTTGTAACTTTGTGCAGGCCTAAATGTCAGCAGAATAATCCTTTTCACCAAGTTCTAAAGCTTTAGTTAGGCTACAGAATCACTGTTTACTTTGTTTTCAGGCTGAGCCTACCAAGCATATCATATAATCAAACTATCTTTTTAGATTTTAGAATTAAAGTGATACAGACATCTACATCAGTTACTATCATTTCTCACAAAGTGCATGTCATGCAAATAAGCATACCAAGAAGACATACTATCATTTCTCAGTCATCCCAAATCAAGTTCTTAGTTCCCATTTCAATTATACTAGCAAAGAAAGTCTTCCAAATTATACTAGCTAAAAGAAGAGAAATGAAGTACCAAGAAAAATGCAGTGATTATAAAATGTGAACTGTAATAGTACAGATAAGTATCCAAAATATGGATGAGATACCTTAACCATAACCTATTTGTTCCACCTTAAATTAGAATTAGGAACAGTCTCAGTCAGTAAACCGGATTACTGATAGGCCTCCTGAATTGTTCCTGCACTCATAAACAGATTAATTAGAGAGGGGAAACCAGGCCATCGTGGTCCTGGGAGTTTCTTTTTCATTAGTGTATGTAACCTGTTTAAGCACACACTCTTTTGAAAAATCATTTATTTCTTTATCTTTTTCATTTTGTTTTACTTTCCAAATTTATTTCTGTTCAATTACTTTTGATTTGAAAGAATTGAATTTGGAAACCATTTTCATTTTAAGACCCGAAGGAAGAGATTTTAATTTTGAAACATTGATCTTTTTCATCTTTGAATCATGTGAAATCGGCTTCACATGAGAAGGTTTGGATAGATTGTTCTTTATCCAACCATTCAAAGATATGTGCTTTTTACCTTTTGAACCCGAGAAGCAACCTGTGTTATCTTTACCTCCCAAAGCTTGCCTTTGAACCTGAGGGCAATTCTTTAGCACATGACCTTCTTTTCCACATCTAAAGCAAGCCTTGAAAGGCTTTTGGTTCTTGGTAGTCCCGTGGATAGCAGGAGAGGGTGGAGCCTGCTTTGAGGTTGTTGCAGCTTGTTGACAACCTTGAAGCTTCTTCTTTTGGATATCAGGAAATTGAACCTTTTAAGGCTTTGTCAATGTGGATTTTGAACTGGCCTGTGATTTGATTTGTGATGTTCTGGGAGCTATGATCTGAACATTCTTCTTAGAACCTTTTTGTATGACTGGTGACTTATTAGACTTGGAAGCAGATTTGTGAAGATCATGATGGATCGTAGATGAAGATGGCGAGTGCTTCTGCAGAGCTTTGGAGGAACTGCTGATTTGCTTAGCAGTTGGAGATGAGATTCGTATAGGTCTTGATTCGACTTTTGGAAGCATTTGACACTTGATAACTTCAGGTGACTTGATGATCTTTGATTCATCATTAGAGCTTGTCCAGTCTTGTATACACAAGTCAACTTCCAATGGATCTTGGTTGATAACTCTTGTTGTGTTGGTTTGTGTTATTGAGTTCTGATTGCTTGATGATTCCACCGCTATTCCTTCTTTGACAAACTTGACAGGAACAAACGAAGGGATGTTACCTGTCTTGAATTTTTTAAAGAAGTTACTGGAAACAACTGATACTGGTTTTGAAGCATCAGAGGTGGAATTATCATTTTGCAGATCAGATCCTTGTTTGATGAGCCCCAAACCTGCAGGAAAATCATATTCTTCTTGAACCTCTTTGTGATTAATGCTGCTTAAACCTGCATGTAAACTGTTAGTATTTGCAGCTTCAATTAAATCATTAGATGGATGTGGTTGAGGCATAGGAGAGTAACAATGAGTGCTAGGAGGAGGATAAACATATGAAGTTTCACCACATCCAACACCATTTTTTATTCTTTCTCCCTTTTGTTTAGAGAATAGTTCTTCCTGTTTCATCCAAGATATCGTCCGTTTGTCAAGTTTAGTTTTAAGCTTGCTAGTCTCAAATTCTGCTAAAGTGACTCGTTTGCTCAAAACATTAATCTCGTCATTCTTTTCTAAAAGATTTCTTTTTAAAAGATCATTTTCCTTTAAAGCTTCTCTTAGTTTGATAAAATATTTGGACTCATTGACTTTAAGTTCTTTGTTTATTCAAATTAATTCTTTATTATTTTCTAGTAATAACCTGTTAGCTTTATAAACTCCAAAAAAACGAATTATGCAGGGAGGAGAACACATGTCTTGAACAACCTCATAAGGAAGTCCCATAACTACTTTTTCAGCAGCTAGGGCTTTTTCACATTGACAGACTGGAGTGTTCTTTTGGTATTTTTCCTCCTCAGCAGCTCTCTTCTTAGCTTCTGCAGCTTCAACTTCCTCTTGCTTTCCTTCATCCTGAACTTTACACCGACTTGCACAATCACCAACATCACCAACACTCTCACCTTGAGTGTCACATCTGAATTCTTTGAAAGGATCAAAATCCTCAATAGAATCCTCATCACTGTTTACTACCTCAGCCATCAATGCATGGTTGCTTCTTCTTTAGTTTCTTTGATCTCAACACTTGAAGATACACCACCATACATGAATTGATTATACTCTCCTCTTTTCAAATCCAAATCAAATGACTTCAGCTTGTTGATAACTTCAATGAGTTTGTAGTCAGCAAAATTTCTTTCCTGCTTTAACAATTTAACTTGTGGACTCCACTGTGGAGGAAGAGATTCCAAAAGTTTTGTGACTTGTTCATGGTTCCCCAGCTGGTCGTCATACTTCTTAAGATTGCATGCCACCATCAGAAATCAATTAACAAAATCAAGTATCTTTTCATCTATCATGGCTGCAAAAGAATCAAACCGACTTTGTGCTGATATTAGATTATCAGATTTATGGAAATTAGCTACTTCTAAAGAAGGCATTTTAGAAATGATCAGAGGCTAATTTCGCTAAATTTCACTAAATTCGCTGAAAAATTCGCTGAATTTTCACTAATTTCACTGGCAAGTTCGCTGGTAATTTCACTCATAATTTTGGCAGCAGTTTCGCCCAGCAATGGCACACAAATGCTAGTTTCGCAGGGTAATTCGCCCGAAACTAGTTGAACCTTCATTCAGAGAACAATTTGGCAGCAATTTCACTGGGATTGGCACACAAACACTATGACCTTTTGTTCAACACATGTACTTTCGCTAGAACGAGGAAACCAGATCCAAAAACCAAGAATAGCTTAGTTTCACTGAAGGAACCCTAATTTCACCAGGCGAAACTATGTAGTTTCGCTGAAAGATGCTGTAATTTCACTAGACGAGCTGTAAATTAGCCCAACGTATTTGGACAGCCTTTTCCAGCATGAAATCAGCTCAAACTCATCCAAATCTCAATAGATTTGAGATCTGATGATTCCTATAGCTTCCCACACAAAAATCGAGCAATCCTCAATCAATTTCCATATCGAAAACACTCAGATTAGAATGAAAATGAATGGTCAGTGACTTAGAACTAGAACCAAACAAAAACTCAAATCATCAAGAGCACAATGACTCTGATACCAAATTGTTGTTCCTTCTGATCGATATAACAATACACTTGATTGATAAACACAAACAAATCCCACTGATAACACAGATATCAATGATATTTGTGTGAAATCTAGATCAAACAAATATAAAATGGATGAATATATGAAGAACACTCAAGAACACCAAATAAAAACTTTTTTTGATCTGAATTAATTGCTAAAGATATTACAAAGTGAAAGCCCCTCAATCAATGGCTCATTCAAGCTCTTACAAAACCTAATTGTCACTAATCTATATATAGTGATAAAATTCACTAATGACATATTAAGCCCCTAGACTTAGACAATTAAAGAAATTATATATAAAACATAAAATTGACTTAAAAATAAATAAATATATTTTGTTGACACAAAATATATTTATTAACAATAAACTTCTAGTCATTTATATCTTCAACATCTTGTCTCGGTTCTTCGTTTCGAACGCGTCGGTTTGCCTTTTACGATGACTTTGATAGTGATGTTGACCTTTGTTGACTTTGACTGTGTTGATAATATAGACTATCCATATCAGACAAAACAATTATGTTAAATGACTACCTTGATAAGCTTGAAAACTTGCCATAAAAGCAGTAAAAGCAGATTTACACTCATCATCCTGTAAGAGGATGTTAATAACATCTTTAACATTGCCAGTTTTAGTAGAGTTAGAAGATGGAGTCTCAGTTTGAGGTTTAGGAAGAGACTGAGATTGAGGTTGAGTTGCATAAATAGGAGGACTTGTGTAAGAAGAATTTGTAAAGAGACCACCTTCGACGAACAAATCACCCTCTTCTTCTGGTGATTTATCATCTTTGGCCAGAAAAGATTTCTCCACTGTATTAGCTGGAGATGTAACATACTTATACTGAGACATTGAAGCAGCTCTATCGTTGTTTCTGGAGCTCTCATCAATCTCAACTTATTCAATCTTGGTAATCAAAAGATCTAGATCCATAGGAAACTTTCAGTATACTTTAACAGTGTAACTGTTTGTTTCCATGAAGATGGAAGAGCATTGTGAAGTCTGAAATTTAGATTTTTTAGATCACTTTTTATACCAGCCATTGACATCTCAGTAGTTAGTTGCACAAATCTGTTCATCATTTGATTTATTGTTTCCCCAGAAATATGCTCAAACAACTCTAACTGCCTCTTAAGTTTCTGCTTTTTGAGATCTTGTATCTCTTTACCTCCTTCACATATGATTTTCAAAGCTTTGTACGTAGTGTACCCAGTTTGATAACCATCAAGTCTAGTTAAGACTTCCAATGGTAATCCTTTACACATCAATGAATAAGCTTTGATATCATTCTTCACTTTCCTTAAGTCATCACCTTACAGACCATCCCTAGGATAAGGTTCTTGAGAGTCTTTTGTGTAAACAAATCTTCTATCAGGACCATCAGATGTAATTGGGATATGAGGTCCTTTCTCTATTGACTTCCACAAGTCAGTGTCAATAGAATTTAGATGATGCTTCAGTCTAAGCGACCAGTTCTTTAAATCAGCTCTGTTCTTTAGCTTTGGAACCCTGTTGTATTTTGAATCTTCAGACTTAACCATTTTGTATTTTGAATTTAAGAAAATGACTTGTTGTTTTTTTGTTTTTAAGTTTTGAAATAAAAACTATTAAATGTAAATATTTTTGGATTTTGGTTTCCAAAAAAAAAATTTCTAAGTGTAAACTGATAAATCTGAAAGCTGATGCACCAGAATAGTTGTCAAGCGCCTACACAGTTCTCAAACACATGACTTTGAAGTAGAAACGCCAAGGGAATGACTTGTAGAATTCTAAAAACGCCCAACTGAAATGCGTCTGAACAGTGGAAATGCGCCCAAACAGTGGTAAACGCTTGGGTGTAAAACGTCCACACAGTTCTATTGCGCCTAAACAATTTAAATGCGCCTAGAATTACTTTGTTTCTGCAAAGTCACCAAGTGTCCAAACAGTCTCAAAACGTCTCAACAGTGGTCAAACGCCTGATCTGAAACATCTAAACAATACTAAAACGCCTAAATAGTATTCATGTGCCTAGATACTTGGATAATTTTCAGCAGTTTTCAACCAAAATGAGCCTAATTCATCAGTTTCAACGAACTCAGATCTTATGAAAATCTTCAAAACTTGATTAATTGATCTAAAAACTTCCAATTATGTAGTAATTAGGTCGATTAACAATCCTTAATCCTCAATTTGATCAAACAACAAAAACAAATTAGTATTCTGATTGAATTTCAGTCCGAATATGAAGAACAAAGTTCGAACACTAATTCCATTAATTTCTCAGATTTGAATGAATTGAACACAAAATTGTTGTTCAAATCATGTTTCTATAGATGAAACACAACTGAAAACAACAATTAGTTGATCAAATTTCTATCAATCACAGATTCAAGTGATTCAAAGAGCTCAAAAGTTTGATAATCCCTAACCCAACAGCTCTGATACCATTTGATAGGTTCAAAATGGATCAAATCTGTGATTATATGATAATACAATGATCAAATCAAACACAAAGTAATCAACACATGCAAATACATCAAAAAATTCATAGATTTCATTGATAGCAAATGCACAGGATACAAAGTGTAAGAATTTAGTTCATTCAATTGATTTTCTCTCTCTCTTTCTATTCAGTTGTAGTTTCTATTAAACTCCCTAACTGAACTCCCTTTTTCGACTCTCTCACTACACTACATAAAGTATCCTATTTATACTATCAACAAAACAAAGGAACATATATTTACAAATAAGTCCCTATACTATGACAAAAAAACATACAAAGACAAAATGCGTAGAATATGATCTTCCCGCTCCCATGTAAACTCAGGCCCTTGCTTAGAGTTCCATCAACTTATAAGAATCAGAATCCTACTATGCTTCAACTGCTTAACCTCTCGAACCATAGTTTCTATCAGTTACTCCATAAAATGAAGTTTCTCATCGATTAGAATTTCCTCAATCAGTACATGATGGGATCCCCCAGCCAAACATTTCTTAAGATTCGATGCATGGAACGTATCATGTACACCACTAACTTCCTAAGGTAACTTTAACCCATACGCCACAAGACTAATCCTTTCAGTGATCTTGAATGGTCCCACATACCTTAGAGCTAACTTCCTTTTCATTATGAACCATACAATAGCCTTCCAGAGAGAAACTTTCAATAAGACACGATCGCCCACACTGAATTATAGGGGTTTCCACCAATTATCAGTGTAACTTTGCTGAAGACCCATGGCCGCCTTAAGTTTGTTTTTGATTTGGAATACCTTGTCTGTTTTTTCTTGAATTATCTCAGAACCTGTCAATTGGCTATCACTGACCTCAGGCCAACATATTGGCGATCTACACTTCCTTTCATACAACGCCACAAACGAAGCACATCCAATGCTCATATGATAACTGTTGTTGTCACAGAACTTAACCAATGGCGAATGATTGTTCCAACTCCCACCAAAGTCTATTACACATGACCTAAGCATGTCTTTGAGAGTTTGAATCATATGTTTGCTTTGACCATCCGTTTGTGAGCGATACACAATTCTTAAATCTAATCGAGTACCCATTATTTTATGTAGGGTCTGCCAAAACCACGATGTAAAGTTGACTATTACGGTCCTATATGATTAACACAGGCACCTCATGCCTAGCCACGATCTCATTGACATATAATTTCACTAGCTTTTGCGAATTGGTAAGAAATGAATGGATTGTGTCATTCGATCCATAACAACCCAAATCAAATCATGTCCTTTACTAGTCCTGTGCAACTTAGTGATGAAATCCATCATTATATTTCCCATTTCCATTCAAGAATATCTGGTTATTGTAGTAGCCCCGACAGTTTTTGATGCTCGACTTTAACTTTGGAACAGGTGAAACATTCACTTACATATGTCGCAATGTCTTCTTCATATGTAGCCACTAATACAATTCCTTAAGGTCTTGATACATACTATCTACACCAAGATGAATAGAGTATCTCAACAAGGTCATGCACCTCATTCCATTGTGCTTGCAAGGCTTTTCCATTGATTTTATGGGCCCGGGGGTAACATTCATTAAGTTCCACTAACTTCTTTTATTTATTTGTGTCCACTTGGTTATGAATAATATTTTTAAAATATTCACTGTTAATCACATATCATAAAGTATAATAATAACTATCCATAACAAGCAGCCCATAAGAAGAGAATCAAGCATTAGAAACATTAAACAAGCATAATCTTTCCTTATACATAAGTACTTAACACTTAAATTCTATTCCTAAAATTTCTGAATAATTCTATGCCCCTATAGAAATGCGAATGAACAAGAACAAATGCGGATGAACAAAAGTAAATGCGGATGAAACTATAGCAAATGCGGATAAACACTATAGCAAATGCAGATGAACAAATGCGGATGAAAGTCTTCAAAAAATATTCTAAGTGTCCAAAGAAATGCTTATAGATCAAATGCGGATGAACTGTAGCAAATACGGATGAACACTATAGCAAATGCGGATGAACAAAAGACTTAAACTGCTGAATGCGGATGAACACTATAGCAAATGCGGATGAACAAAAGACTTAAACTGCTGAATGCGGATGAACAGTGTAGCAAATGTGGATGAACACTTAACTAATGCGGATGAACACTTAATAAATGCGGATGAACACTTAACAAATGCGGATGAAGAATGACTTAACTATTGAATGTTCACCAAATGCGGATGAACTCTAACAAATGCGGATGAACAAGGACAAATGCGGATGAACAAACTAACCTACAATGAAACTTATGCTATTTCCAGTTCCTAATCATCATTCTAACCTATCCTTAGCACAGATCTGGCAATGCTAAACACTTAGAACAGAGCTTACAACTATGCAACATCAAACTAGGCATTTAAAACACACATCCCATACAAATCAGATGCAAAAACGCAGAAAACTCATGCCTAAGTTGTAAAAATTTAGTTAATATGCATTTCAGCCCCAAACGAATTTAAAATAGTAAAATAGGGGAATCTAGAACTCACCTCTAACTGCTTTAAATCCCATAATGGGTAAGTTTTCCCCAAACAAATTTAAAATAGTAAAATAGCCAAAACAGTTGGTGAAATGGGGTGTGGGCGACCATGCTTCTTTTTAAATCCCATAATGGGTAAGTTTGCCACATGCACAACTTTAACCCCTTGACTTGGAATATTTCACGTTTCTTTTTGTTTCTTTTCTTTTGCTGAAATTTTCTGGGTGTTACAAGTCCACTCCCCTTAAATGGGTTTCATCCTCGAAACCTGTTACTCCTCGAACAGATGTGGGTTATGTTGTCTCATCTCTTCCTCAGTCTCCCACATAGACTCGTATCCTTTCCTGTGCCTCCACTGTACTCGCACCAATGGAACCACCTTATTTCGTAGTCTCTTCTCTTTTCAGTCGATGATGGCCATTGGCTGCTCCACATAATTGAGTCGTTCATCCACCTCAATGTCGTCAAGTGGCACAATCATATCTTCATTGGCTACGCACTTTCTTAGATGAGATACATGGAAGGTTTGTTGAATTCCACTTAACTCATCGGGTACTTCCAGCCTATATGCCACTTCTCCCACACGGGCTACTATCTTGAAAGGCCCAATAAATCGAGGGCTTAACTTCCCTCTCTTTCAAAATCGAATGATTCCTTTCCAAGGGGACACCTTCAGCATCACTCTATCACCGACGTTAAACTCGATCGGTCTTCGACGTTTGTCGGCATAGGATTTTTGCCTATCTTTGGCGGCTTTCATGTAGGCTTTAATTCTTCCTAACTTCTCATTGGTCGTTTCGATAACCTCGATACTCTCCAACTCCTTCTGTAAGATTTCCCCCCAACAGATAGGGGTTCTACATTTCTGGCCATAGAGCATCTCATACGAGGGCATACCAATACTGGCATGGTAGATGTTATTGTATGAGAACTCCGCTAATGGTAGGTGACTATCCCGGATTAATGGAGTAGCGGGTCTTGTGGGCTTCTTCTAACACTTTCTCTCGTAGACCTCCACGACTAGGGATCCACATATGCCTGAATCTGATTTTGACACCATCGATGTTTTCTTCCAGATTTACGATCTGCCCTTTCATCCTCTCCTTATCAACGTGCTCAGGTTCCACAACTTCTTTCTGAGCCTTACAAATTTGCTTTATCACATCAGGAGTTACATTCAACTGGTAAGATCTCACCCGAATCGGTTCCCGGTTTTCCTTCCGGCTTAGAGCATCAACTACCACGTTAGCTTTACCCGGGTGATAATGAATCTCATAGTGGTAGTCTTTTTTGAGCTCCAACCATCGTCTCTGTCGCATATTAAGATCCTTCTGCACGAAGAAATACTTTAAGCTTTTGTGGTCCATAAAAATCATACATTTGATGTTGTATAAGTAGTGTCTCCATATTTTTAATGCGAATACCATAGCAGCCAGCTCCAGATCATGTGTAAGGTAGTTCACTTCATGAATCTTTAACTGTCAAGATGTGTATGCTATGACTTTGCCTTGTTGCATTAGCACACACCCTAACCCCTTATAAGAGGCATCGAAATAAAAAACCAAGTCTTCATTCCCTTCTGGTAGTGTTAACACTGGAGCTTCTGTCAATCTTCTCTTTAACTCCATGAATGCATTTTCTTAGTGGTCATCGCATTCAAACTTCACATCCTTCCTCATCAACTTGGTCAACAGCGAGGCAATCTTGGAATAATCCTGAATGAACCTTCTGTAATAAATCACCAATTCGAGGAAGCTTCGGATTTCAGATGGCGTTTTAGGCGAATTCCACTTCATCACCGCCTCCACTTTAGCAGGATCAACCATGATTCCTTCTGGGTTAATCACATGACCCAGAAACTGCACCTCGCATAACCAAAATGCGTATTTGGAGAATTTCATGTACAACTTCTCCCTTCTTAGAGTTTCCAGCACCTCACATAGGTGACAGGCGTGGTCTTCCTCATTCTTTGAGTAGATTAGGATATCTTCAATGAACACTATTACTGATTTGTCAAGCATCGGTCAACAGACTCTATTCAGCAAGTCCATGAATGCTACAGGAGCATTGGTTAGACCAAACGACATCACAAGAAATTCATAATGCCCATACCACGTCTGAAACGCAGTCTTTAGGATATCCTGTTCTTTAACTTTTAGCTGGCGATAACCCGACCGAAGATCGATCCTCGAGAACCAACTTGCACCCTGGACTTGATCAAACAAGTCATCAGTCCTCGATAACGGATACCGGTTCTTCACGGTCAACTTGTTCAGTTCACGGTAGTCGACGAAGATCCTCATACTACCGTCTTTCTTCTTCACGAATAGAACCGGAGCACCCCTTGGAGAGATACTCGGCTGAATAAAGCCATTATCCAAAAGATCTTGCATTTGCGTCATCAACACTTTGAGTTCGGATGGAGCCAACCAGTATGGTGCCTTGGCGACGGGTTGTGCTCCTTGTATCAAGTCAATCTGAAACTCGATTTCTCTATCTGGTGGGACCCCTGGCAGGTCTTCGGCAAACACATTGGGGAAATCACATACTACCAGCACATCTGATAGTTGACACATGGTAGCATCCACATTCTTCATATAAGCCAGGTAAGCACCACACCCTCGCCTCATACACTTCTCTACCGTGATAATCGATATCATTCGCGGAGTGGTACATTCCTTGTCTCCGTGAACCATAACCAAACTGCCGCCGGGCGTAATTCGATGAATCATCTTCTTTTGGCACACGATATTTGATTCATAGGTCACCAACCAATCCATTCCTAACACCACGTCAAAACCTCCTAGGGCCATCACATATAATCTAGTGGGCAACTTATGACCGCCAATTCTACGAGACAATTGTCTATCACATCAGTCACCTTGGTAGACTTTCCTATCGCTGTCTCTACATGGAAGGGCATGTCTATCTTCTTATTCTTACCATGCATTACACGACAAAAGGTGGCAGATACAAAACTACTACTAGCACCCGAATCAAAGAGCACAAAAGCATACAACTGGTTTACCAGAAACATACCTGAAACTACTTCAGGGTCCACTCTGGCTTCTTCCTGGGTCATGTTGAATGCCCTTGCCTTGGCTTTGGTGCTCTCACTTCTCCCTTTCTCACCCATAGTCTGGGTCCCTGAGCTCCTTGCTCCACCCTTCTTGCAATCTCGGCCCAAGTGGCCTACTTCCTCACATTGATAACATCTCGGTGCCCTGCACTCTTTAGCATAGTTACCTTCGCCTCCACACTTAAAACACCGACTCGTCCCCATTCTACACTCACACATGTGAACCTTCCCACACTTCTTACAGTCCCTCCTATTGTTCCCCTTACTCAATCCTGGGAAACGATCGTCAATCCTTATCTTCTTTTCCCTGATCCCATAGTTGTCACCCCTGAACCTCTTCCCATTACCGTTCTTGTTCCAACTCTTCTCAAACTTCCTCTGAATTGACACCGGGTCCCTCTCATCATATAATCTTCCGGCCAAATCTAACGCAAACCTAAAAGTGCTCAGTCTAGTGGCTATCATGTTCCTCCTAATGTCCACGGGCTAACCCTGCATGTAACTCTTAATCTTCTTGGATTCTAGAGTTACTAGATCCGACACAAGTCTTACAAGTTCATTGAAATTAGAGGTATACTCCTGATAAGTAATGTTTCTAGCCTCCAAACACAAGAACTCCTTCTTAAATTTGTCCAACTCCCGATATGGACAATACTCCTCCAGTATCACTTCCTTCAAATCCAACCACCTCATCCTTGCTATAGACTGTTTTCCCTCGGCTTGGACAATGTTGTCCCACCTGCATAATGCCGAGTCAACGAAAGAATGTGAGGCAAACTTCACCTTTGATCCTCTCAGCACTAACTATTGTCTAGGACTTCCTCCATCTTTTGAACCCAACTGTGAGCAGCAGTGGCATTGCTGTTACCGTCAATGGTCGGAGGTTTGCACCTCTAAAACGCCCCATAGGTGCACCCCTTAGCGGTTTCCTTCTCCTCCTCACTATCATCATCATGAATTACCACCTTTGGGCTAGATGGCTCTTCCTCTATTTTCTCCTTCTTCCCAGCTTCATCAGTTATTTCACCCTCCTTTACAGCCCTTAACACTTCAGTCACCACTGAGGGAAACACATTTTGCATGACGTTGTAGACCTCGTCAGCAATAGCTTCCTTTATCTTAGACTTGCGGGTAGCTGATCCTGCACCCTCTTGGTGGCTATGGAGGTCTGTGTCCTCCTGGTGACACGTGGCCCAGTAGTACGCCCACTACGAGCACCGCCTCGGGTTGCCTTCCTAGATTTCCTACCCGCCATAATATCTACCTCCTATAAGATTCAAACACTAACAAGGTCATTCAAGGTAATAGCTCAGATTATCTCATGTATAGTAAGTCTCTAATTATAGTGGCTAGTTGTGATTAGCCACTTACTTTACTCTTCACCCCCCAAGCATTCCTTATCCAGACTACATCAACACCCAAATCTACTAAGCACATAAATCAAATAGCACACACACGTAATACTGGTTAACTTTATGAAAAATTACCTGATGGCACGTAGCTACTTGGGTTGGCATCCTTCCATTTGGTCCCATTCTCAGTTTAAGTTTAGGTTTTGAAAATAATTTACCCATTCTCTTAAACTTTGGCTCTGAAACCAACTTGTAAGGCCCCATTTCCAGGAAACCCCACAGTTGGTCATTCGTAGCAGTTTTCATATTAAAACATATCCAGATTCATCAAAACAAGAAAACTTTGCAACGGAATAATTTAATAAAAACCATAGCATTCATTAACCTTTACTTTTGCCAACAAATACATTGTTGTTGCTAGTTACAAAAAGGACATCTAGTTGCATTTCAAAACAAAATAACTTTTTAGCGTGTCATGGATGCCAGTCTTTATTTGCCAGGTAGCTTCAACCTCGTGCCATTCCCAGTAACACCATTACCTTCCAACTGATATGCATAAAGTCAGCGTTGCTGAGTGAGTTCTAGTTTAATAATATAGAAAATATACTTTTGTAAACTTCACTTGGTGATCATTCATCATCATACATAATCTATCATTAAGAGATTCTTTATCTTTCTTTCTTTCATTATCTTTCACTTTCATTGTCTACGTTTGCACAAAGCAAGAGCCTATATTGTTGGTTGGCAACAAATGCCGAACCCCTGTCAGCAAACGATTTTTAGTAGCTAACCCATTCGACAGTTGACCCACACCGCTAGGCACAAAGCCAACTCATGAATACTGGTCCCATTGATTTAGTCAATCCTTAGGATTAGACCCTAGATGTGCATCCTGAATCAATCACACATCAATTGAGCTAACGACAACAAGGTCGTGCACCTCATTCCATTGTGCTTGTAAGGCTTTTCCATTGATTATAAGGGCCCGGGGTAACATTCATTAAGTTCCACTGTCTTCTTTTATTTCTTTGTGTCCACTTGGTTATGAATAATACTTTTAAAATATTCACTGTTTAATAATCACATATCATAAAGTATAATAATAACTGTCCATAACAAACAGCCCATAAGAAGAGAATCAAGCATTAGAAACATTAAACAAGCATAATCTTTCCTTATACATAAGTACTTAACACTTAAACTCTATTCCCAAAATTTCAGAATAATTCTAAGTCCCCAAAGAAATGCGGATGAGCAAGAACAAATGCGGATGAACAAAAGTAAATGCGGATGAAACGGTAGCAAATGCGGATAAACACTATAGCAAATGCGGATTAACAAATGCGGATGAAAGTCTTCAGAAAATATTCTAAGTGTCCAAAGAAATGCTAATAGATCAAATGCGGATAAACTATAGCAAATGCGGATGAACATAAGAAAACCGAACAAAAAACACAAGAAACCTGACCTCCACCCACAAAACTTCTTACTAGCAATATTCTCTTCTTTTAATGCCTCATCCTGTGCTGTCAGGATCTAAGTCTTTAGGTTTGAAAAAAGTGGTCAATATCCAAGGCTCGTGCACGTAAAGGTTTAACACCTTCCTTTCCACTCAAAGTATCGGCCACCACAGTGCCTTCCCAGGATGATATCGGATCTCATAATCATAAAAACTGAGAAGTTCCACCCATCTCCTCTAACGCATATTCGGATCCTTCTAGTTAAAAATGTGTCGAAAGCTCCTATGGTAAATATAGACGACACACTTAGTTCTATACATATAGTGCCTCCAAATCATAAGCGTAAACACCACCTCCCCTAATTCCTAGTCATGCGTCATATAATTTTTCCCATGAACCTTAAGCTGATGTGATGCGTAAGCAATCACTTTATCCATTTACGTTAGCACACATCTTAATCTTTGGTATGATGCATCGCAAAATACAAAGAAGTCATTAGATCCATCAAGGAGGGTTAATATTAGCACGTTGCACAACCTTTCTTATCTTTTTGTGTTTGCATCGTCACACGTTTGAGCGATCTTTGAGAAGTTTGCAGTAAACCGTTGATAGAACCCAACCAATCCTAAAAATTGTCGAATTTTTGGGGAGGTCTTAGGTGTATCCCACTTCTTAACCCACTTCAATCGTTCCAGGATCAACATGGATTCCCTTCTCATTAACCAAATGTCCTAAAACTTCACTTCACGTAGCCAAAACTAACACTTGGAGAACTTAGCGTAAAGTTTCTCTTCCCCCAACAATTTCAGTATCTCCCGTAAATGTTGATCATGATCTTCCTTTGTCCGGGAATAGATGATAATCTCATCTATAAATAACTATTTATGAATTTATCCAAGTGACGATTTGCATATGTGGTTCATCAAATCCATGAACACTGCCAGAGCATTGGGCAGTCCAACCACCATGACTAAGAACTCCTAGTGTCCATAACGGGGTTCTACACATTGTTATCGGTATGTCATCCTCATGAACCCTCAATTGATGGTAGCCCGATTTAAAGATCAATCTTGGAAAAGTATGACGCTCCCTATAATTGATCAAATAAATCATTAATTCTGGGAATAGGATTTGGTTCTTCACGGTCAAATATTCAACTCCCGATATCAATGCACATTTGGAACAACCCATCCTTATTCTAGAAGATTAATTTTGTTGCTTTTCTTGTAACTGGCTCAATAACTCCTCCATTCTGATGGTGCCAACTGGTAAGGTGTCTTTTCTATGAGTGTTGCTCCAGGGATCAAATCAATTTGGAACTCCACCTATCGATGAGGAGTACGCCATACAGATGTGTAAGGGAATATTTTTGCCAAGTCTCATAGCACCGGGATATCTTCCAGTTTCCTTTCCTCTTCTTTCTTTTCCACCACATGCGCTAGGAGCACATAGCATTGCTTCTTTAAAAATTCACGAGTCTTCACACAGAGATGAGCCTATGGTTTATTCCAAGTCGTTCTCCTTGAATCTTGAGCAATTCACCTTTGGACATAGGGATTCGCATCAATTTTTCTTGGCAGACTATCTCAACTCCATATTTGGATAACCAAACCATTCCTACTACTCTGTCAAAACTTCCCAACTAAATGTATGAAGTCTATATCAAAGGCATAGTCCTCTAACATTAAAGTGCAACCTCTAATTTCTTTTTAGCCTCCACAAATTTGCCATTAGCTATTCTACGAGTAACTAGTCTCTAAACAACTAGGGTGCAAACTAAGCAAAGAAGCAAATTTAGAAGAAATGAAGCTATTGTCTGCCCCGGATCAAAAAATACAAATGCAAATGATTATTGAGAAAGTACGTACCCATAATAACATTCGACAACTGCGAGCATCATTTGCTCCAATCACAAATGGCCGATCGCATGCAGCGTTCCCCTGATTCGTCTAACCCTAATTTCAGTCCGGCTATCACCATCACTCTTATATTGATTATTTCTAGCCCGACCCGGTGTCCAACTCAGCCCAGGGCACATATTTAGAGAGTGATCAGGGCTCCCACACTCATAACACGCCCTTAACGTTTCCCACCGTATTAACTGTGTTTATCAGTGCCATTAGGATCAAATTTAAACTTATATCACTAATTTGAAGCTTATTCACTTATTTTTTAATGATAATATTGAGGTTGTAAAATTCAAAATGACCTAGAGTTGATTGTGCAAAAAATCACTATTCGCAAGCGAGAAGTAGTAGAAACTCACAAAAGTTTGTTACAGAAAATTCTATCCGCGTCAGAAGTACAACTAGTTGGGAAATTTAGCTACACAACCAGTCGAGCGAGAAGTCTAGTTTTCAAGAATTTTTGAAAAAGGTTGACTTCTGATTTTGAACAATGGCTAATTTGAAGAATCTTACTGCTACCTTAAGTCTTGACAATGAGATTGGTACGAGCACTAAGCCTCCAAGACTTCTGAGTGAAGATGATTATCCACTGGGTGTATCGTTTTGTGAACCATGTCATATACACTGAACAAAGAATGTTACGATCGATCAAATATAGACCGTATATTTGGCGGACTGGTGAAGGTGGCTAATGCAATAGTTTTCATAATGTTAGGAGATTTAGAACACATAACAGATCAAATAGGGAACCAGCTTATGATGAATAAAGAACACAATAAATAACAAAACAAGAACAAGATATATGGTCTTCAAGATGATGTATATTGCTCTCAAGTTCTTACAAAGTGTTACAAAGCATTATTTGAAATGACAACACCTAAGATACTTTATACTACATCCTATAGCTGGCAATACTTTGAAGGCTAGCTGGAAACACTAATATAGAAAACAAGATCAATGTAAAGTCAAAAGGCAGATTGCCTTTTGACTAGTGACTATGACATACTATAGTTCACATCCTTATCTAATACAAAAAGGATAAAATTACCAATGTAAATGTACAGACAAAAGATCTTAATCTATAGTTTGACAAAAGTATGGACTTTTCAAAAACTCATAAAGTTGGTGAGTCTTCAGAGGTTGTAGCGAAAAGTGGATTAGGTTTTGTCAAATGGTGATTCAAAAAAACCATGTCTTCTCTGTCTTCAGAACAAATCTGTCTTTGGCTTCAGTAGACTTTGTCTTTAAAGTTTTGGAAGAATTAAACTTTTGGGCTTAGGAAGATTTGGTCTTTTGGCTTCAGAAGATTTGATATTTACATAATTCATTAAGTTGTATCAATCTTCTGAAGTAACTTCCTTGTACTTCACATGTGCATGCTAAAACTTTTTGATTGCATCAGCCTTTAAGTGTATCCTTACAAACTCTCCCTAGGCTGATGCTAACAAAACTTAAGGAGAAATTTGAAGCTTGATCTTCATCTCTTGACAGTCCTCATTAAATCAAGACCATTTCCTTCATCATCAGTTGGTCAAGATTCCTCAAACTTTCAAAGTACCTTCGCATGTCATAGAGATCATGCAGATGGAGATCAGTATGTTTTGCCATAAGTACATGTCTTGACTCCCATGATCTCTAGTGACATACCATCTGTCTAGGTTAGTAGTACTACCCAAGACAAGATGGGTATCTCAGTTACAAAAGGCTCTACAATGAATGACTTTGTTAAGCAACCTCTTCTTGATCACCCTCAAGATGTTTTTACACATCCTGAGGTACAGAGTGGATGCCTTGACTTCTTCTTCTTCGTCTTGTCCCCTTCTAATGGCCATCCTTTTCTTCTTTTATACTTTAACTAGTAGGTTGGCCTTGAGTATCAGATGGTTCTTGTTTGTCCTTCTCAGTTGGGACCTTTTCCTTCATAGGTTTAGAAGGAGAGGGATCTGGACCTTGTTGTGGGTCCAGAAGATAAAGCTGGCTAAGATGCAACACTAGGTCCAGGTTGAGTT
>JACCIY010000616.1:0-38928 GCA_025506505.1 Flaveria sonorensis | reverse complement strand
TTTAAAAACGATTTTTTAAATGGTTTATTTTGAATCAAACTGTTTAGTTTTTATTTTAAATATCATTTTATAAAAAATACAATTTTATTCTATTCAATTTTTTTTTTCATTCAACCAATGTAATACACATGTGTATTACAAAACACAAAACTCAAGAATATGATTATAGTGTAACATTAATCATTCGTTAAATGAAAATTACAATTGAAATAAGTTCACAAAAGAAATTAAAGTGAAATTTCATACTTGATTTCATGAACCAAACATTGTGCTGATTCATTAATTTCACTTGAGTCCCATTAAATGTTTTGGTAGGCAAGCATGATATCTTCCACTTGATGTACATAATGGATGTCATAACAACATTAATGAATGTAGGAGAGAATGTATCAAACTTCTATCGTGTCAAATTAAATTTAAAAGTTTCTATATTTATGTGGAATATTTTTTTTAACGGCCAATATTTTTTAATAAATTCATCTATACCAGCAAGAAGCTGGCATAACCACACCAAAGATAAATACATCACGAATATTCGACATATTACATAGAAATTATAATGCAAAGGAACACCAATCTTCCATTTAATAGACCCCAAAGGAGATCTAATTTTTAACCATAAGTACTCCATGTTTTGATTTCTTCAATCACCGAAGAGACATCCTTCCTTTTCGTATTAAAAACCACCTCATTTCGGAAATTCCAAATACACAAAAGAGGTCCATATGATGGAGTGGAGTGCTTCTTTTTCAAACTATCCACCATCCATGTGATATGAATTTCCAAGAGGTCTCGAACTGAGAAAGCGTATATCAGTTGGATACTGCACCAGGTAGAGACGAACTGCCAAACAATCGTGCCCCCGTGCATGCGGAGAATAGATGACACGATGTTTCGGGGTAATCACCACAAAGAGGGCACATGGTCAACCCAAACCGAACACCCCTCTTCATTAAAGCTTCCAATGTTGGAACCCGATCTCTTTCTAATCTCCAGTCCAACACATTGACCTTAATGGGAACCCATTTAGTCCAACTCAAGATGAAAGAATTCCCCGAGTTTGAGGAGCTTGAGCATAGCATCCTAATTAAACTATGTTTAATAGTTAATATTGTTTAATCAGAGCTTGTTGAACAAAAAAATAAGTTGTATTCATGAAGGCATGCATATGAATCAATGATTTATAGCGGTCTACCATTCGACAAACAACGGTAGATAAACTATGGTTTAGACTAGCGGGCATCCATGGGATGAACCTACAACCAAATTAAACTTTTAACCGTGGTTGCGACTTGTTTGATTAATGCCAAAGTGTGAATTACAACTCAAGTGCTACTTTAGGGTCTCTATTTACTTGGAGGAATCATGGCTAAAGGAATTTTTGAAGAAAATAGTAAAAGCACCAAAAGAAATTGGAATTGATAGCTAATAATAAAAGGGGGATTCTTGGGTCATAACTCATTATGTTTACTTGATTCCTAAACCGTTAGGTTAGAACATTTGAGCATTGTCATACTCAATTATTTTATATAAATGCATCACTAATTGTATCCTACATTCTTAATTATATTTTAAAACTGTAGATTGCTTATCTAGAAAATCATTCTGAGGTTTTAAGAGTGTTTATAAGCAAATAGATAACGTAAGTTGATATATTATTACCAACCGAGCAAACCTTTGTTGTTCCAAAAAGAAAGAAAAAACACAACAACCTTAGTGTGTAACCAGTTTTTATACCTTGGAACTTTTGACTTTTAGAATCCAAATACAACCCAAGAACTATTGAACAAATATAACGTCGGTTAGTAAGATAGTTGTGGCTTACTAGATTGCCAAAAGAGGAAATAAACCCATTTCTAATTTAAACTTTCAAAACTCTATCGTGAAATCTCTTGCCATCATGAAGTTCATAAAAACAGTCATTTGTATGTCTAAAATAAGGAATCTTAATCCGGTGTTAAATTGCTTTCTCACTAATATAAATATAAATTTTAAGCTTCAGAATTTGATAATATAATTCATACAAGTCGATATTAAACGCAGTTAACCTCCATAGAGTATATCTATAGGTGGTCTTAAACTTTTACCAACATACTTTTGTCTATGATGATATGTCTAAATATTTAAATAATAAAATAATAATAATAATATAATAATAATAATAATAATAATAATAATAATAATAATAATAATAATATAATAATAATAATAATAATAATAATAATAAATAAATAAATAAATAATAATAATTTCTTTTGACGGTATGGTTCAAAATAGTGTGTTGACAATAAATAAAAGGTAGGTAGGTGAGATATGGTAGATGAATGGCTAGATCTGTTTAAGTGGCATGAATATCAACTTAATATTATCATAACCACCACATTTCCATAATTTCGTTTAACAAACCAAACATCACACCATGTTGTCTCCTCACGCATTTGTAAATTGTATTCACAACATTAGTTTTTGTCATTGACCAACATAAAATGTGATTTGCAATTTTAGTTCTTAGATCTCTTGGGGAATCTATCTTTTCCTTATCACTAATATAATAGTTATTAATAAATATTTATCAACATTTTATTAAAGTAATTAGATACTACATACGATGGAAAATACATAATATAAAGAAATATTATAAACACCACAAACCAAAGTAAATCAACCAGTTCAAGGTCAAAGCGGTTCACTTTGGTTTGAAATTTAGGACCGTCAATCAAAACTTAACCATCCGATTAACCTTTATTACTACTATAACCTTTTCTTTTAACTTTTGGATTATGTGGGTATGTATATGACTTATAACTATAAACCATCATAATCATGTATTCATAAACAAATTCTGGTTATATGTCATTTGGTGAAGCGATGTTTCAAGGAATCAGATTAATGGTATCGTAGTGTTATTATAGGGAGGCAGAAAATAAGATGATCATAGATCATTCTTCCAACAATTACAAAGCTATTAGAAACAATGTGTCGTGATGAGTAACAGTGAAATTTTAATTTCTGTTATGTAGACGTTACGTACGACAGTAATATTCACTCACTCACTTCATTTTCTTAACCGCCAAACACACATTACTCTCTATTATGCTCTTATAATCATTACATTTGCATGTGAAATTTTCAACCCACAGTCTTTTGATAGGAAGTTTTGACTTTTTTAAGTATAATTAATATTTTATTATTTTAAAACATAGTTAAACAAAGCATTACATTACATAATTAATAAAAAACATTACCTAATTCATAAGAACATTGCATTATAAAACTAAACAAAAACTATATTCGTCATTTTACTAACATATAAACAATACTCCTCAAATCGGCTTGAACGCGGTTGAAATATCCTCGTTATGTAATTTGTTGATCAGAAACTTCTTTAATAGAAAGGTTTGTTATCTTCTTTATAGTATTGACATATTATGCGACATTAGCTTTCCACAAACATATTATGTAGAATAATGTGCGCATACATTACGTTTCTTTTTTAATGCCTAACTACTTTTTTTCCATCATGAACTGCGCAAACCCACTCTCCACAATGGTAATCATGTGACTGTTGGGGGGCTCTTTTAATAAAATATTATATATTTTTACACTTAAAATCAACAATTATTCAATCAATATTTTCATTCTACTCTTCTTCTATAGGAAGGGCTTGATGCAAGGATGTAAAATATGTTTCACGCCTTGTCAGAAATGCACAGATGCAATTCATCAATTCGTAGCCGGTAATGTCACCGACGAATACAATGAATATTTAGCTATGTCTACTGGTCACAAGAGTGTTTTGAATATTTTTACAATGTTATTATTATTTTATACGATAAATAATTTTTACGTGCACCAAGTAGCTATGACATTGAGAATTTGTAAGGTACCGAATGTGATGTACACATGTACTATATTATGGATCCTCTAATGGATGTAGTTGATGGTAAGGTTATGTGTTGTATAATGGTGATAGTGATTAAGATGGTATAAAGAAGCGGTGACACGTAGGCGATGACCAGACATCACATAAGATGTTGTGAGATGGTGATAATGATTATAAGGTTTGTAGTGGTGAGGTGATAGTGAGAGGTGAAAATTTATTTAATTTAATATTCAT
The DNA here is from genome assembly GCA_025506505.1 of Flaveria sonorensis. Lineage (NCBI taxonomy): Eukaryota > Viridiplantae > Streptophyta > Magnoliopsida > Asterales > Asteraceae > Flaveria > Flaveria sonorensis. The sequence goes on along the minus strand of JACCIY010000616.1, from coordinate 34,811 downwards.
TTTAAAATAAAAATATGACTTTTTGAGTTACTTTGAGTAAAGATAAATGTATAGATGTTATTATTATTATTATTGTTTGAAATAAGCCTTAAACGAATCCTTTAACCAGCTCTAATGGCTACTTCTTCCTCTTTCACGAGTGCTAAAGCCACATGCTCTCCCCAACATGCCCGCCATGCCACATGTGTTGTGTTGTTCCCTATCGCGACCCTACCTACATGGCAGGAGGCAGTGCCACACATAACCCAGTTTAATATCATTTACGAGTTAAGGTATCATAATACAAATTCTAGACTTCGATTTGATCTTGTGGAACTCTTAGTAGCAAACTTGAATGTTGGATGACGACTAGTTTATTAATATTATTATTTATAATTCCACGTATCATTACTTATGTCCGATATTTTGTATTTTTTTTATTAACGAAAACTATGTTTTTTAATTTTTTTTGTTTATTTATATATATAATTATTATATTTTAAATGCGAGAGCTTGGGTGTGAAATAACGTGTCCCTCCATTTAAGATTGTTTTAGTATACGTTTAGGCAAAATAATGTTAGAACTTTTCTTTGTATGACTAGGCTACTTTTGATTTTTAAATTCTTAAAGAATTTATCAATATTTTGAAGATCGGAACGGTTTAACCAAAAACCGGTAAAATCACCGGTCTAAAATGCCAATCTTAAAGTTTTTTATTCTTAAAACCGTTCAAACCACTTTACAATTACTGAACAAATTCTTAAAACCGTTCAAACCACTTTACAATTACTGAGCAAGATTTTATATGCAATCATTGTGTGACTTATTTTATATAGAGAAAGAGGAGCTGGGAAATCATGATGAGGGAGAAAGTAGTGTTAGAAGGAAAGGAGATATTCGAAAGACCGCCTAAGAACTAATATTGTTTCCCCAAAGAATCGAAATTGAGACCTGCATGTAGAGGAATTAACCAAGTGTGCTAGCAACTGATTTGGTTCTCATATTGAATGCAACTTAGCATGCATTGTTTATTCACATTATATAAACATACAGAATATATAATTCATGTGTAATTGATGATCCTTATCTCAAAGCAGTTGAGGTTAGATATCCCAAGACTATATTAAAATAGAGAAAAATTTTGGGTTCAAACCCACATGACTTTAAAAAAAGATGTTTCAGTTTTGGCTAGAGGTTTTCTCACTTGACTTGGATTTCTTCTTGAGAGTGGTTTCAGATTCGGAATTGATGGAAACAGACTGATGACGAGCTTCCCTTCGGGGACATGTCAGCCTAATGCTTCGTACTTGAGTAATGAAAACGATCGGGGGGACCAATGGCCTATCAGTAATCCAATTAGCCATTACAAAAAAATATAATTCACGTATACACTAGTTTTTTTAGGGAAAATATCACATAAGAGTAATCAAGTTCCAAAAGTGTTTCAATTTGGGCATTCATTCATATATATATATATATATATATATATATATATATATATATATATATATATATATATATATATAGAGAGAGAGAGAGAGAGAGAGAGAGAGAGAGAGAGGTATAGAGTCAGAATCTTTTCAGGACTCCTAAATATCACGAGAACTACAAGAACTCATCTTAACCATTGATTAATATAGCTTTTAATTTTAATTTAATTTATTCATAAAGGATATTAATGTCATTTATATTTTAGAAATTAGTTGTTTTCCTTTTTTCACTCATTTTAATTAAGGTAGTATTATATTTTAGAACTTTGACCAGACTTTCATTCCATCAAAGATTAGGAGTCTTATGTCAAGAAAGTAATGAAAAAGAAGATGTGGGAGTCGTAATTTTTAATATATGAGATTATAGTAAAAAAATAAAAAATATATGTTAATTATATTAAAAAATAAAAAAAAGTACCTAGATTCTCGCCACCGTTCCACATCAACATCAAAAAAAAGAAAAAAATATTTCATAATTGAAACAAAAAGAAAAACATGGTAAAAAACATATTAAGACTTATAATTTAAATAAAATATGAAAGTTGAATAACCTAATTAGAACACTTTTAAACTTAAGTTATCTAATTGTAACATTTTTAAAAGTTGTCTACTATTTTACAAAATTACTCCTTTTTATATAAACCGTGACTTTTTAAGACTTCACGAAAGCTAATTTTAGAAACTTTTAATGATAAGTTGGATTACTAATGTGTTTGAATTAGTTTTGTATATGATTATTGCCTCTTTTATAATACTTAAACCATTTGGATTTTATTATTACAACTACTATTTTGTGTATATTTCAAAATTATTTAAGGCTTCATTCGCTCTTAAATCCAGTCCGATCGATTCAACCAATAAACCTATAGGGATACCGGTTCGCTCTGCATTCGGGTACTTGAAAATCAAAGTGAACAAAATTTGTGGATGATCATCCATTACAAACTAATTCCATTTTTCTTAAAACAAAAATAGAAACTGAAAGAGAAGGTGTGAACATCGGTGCAAAGAAGCAACGCCAACAACCACTGGTCTATTGGGCCAGAAAAGGGACCCATTAAACTCAATGAACTCCGAACAAGAAGCCCATCATCTATTGGGCCAGAAAGGGACCCATTAAAACTTAATATTGTTTGAACAGTACAGTTGTTTATTAAATAACACTCTGAACCTTTTTTTTTGTCACGTTACTTGAATGCTTCTTATATCAATGTGTACATTTTGCGAGTGCCTAGGCTAGACAAACAATGATTCTTGTTACATAACATTATGCTAAGACTTTGAGTTCGTAATCAAATAACAATGATTATTAGGGTGCTGATTAACCCATATAAGTCAGCGGGTATATCGCTCTACGGTTTGGAGGTTCATTATGTGTGTTCTTGGTGATTTAGGTTGATTGGACCTAAATTAAGGGTGTTAATCTAAATCATGTTTGAATAATCATTGATGGATGTGAATGAATTAATATTACTATTAGAACATGTTTGAATCGAAAGATATGATTGATATTTGAAAAAGTTAGAATTGGTTTTTTGATAAATTAATGTTTTTAAGCATGTTTTAGCTCGTCTAATTGGTTAATGTTGGTTTAAAATGATCAATCATACCTAACTAAAGGTGGTGAGGCGTTAAAGGTGTAATAGAAAATTTTCTAATATAGTTTTTACAAGCTTTTACATCAAACTTGTTAAATGAGTTGACGGATCGAGGGATCTAAGCTACATTTTTAAAAGATAAAAAATTAAAAAGAACGATATATAAGTATTTAATTATCACACATATTCACGTCGATTGGATCGTACTCTATGATATTGCGAGTTTTTGTAGAGGAATTGTAATAATATGATCGATAACTTAGAAAACATGAGAGTCGAAAGTTCGTTTTCAGATTGAAACTATTTGGGTTCACACCAAATGTTCAATCGGATAAAACTCACGTCCAGAAATCAAAGTATGAATTTGTCTGCGTGTCAAGATCGTGAACTAGAAGAGAAGAAGAAAAGAAAGTGACAAATTCAAAATATTACAGGGATGGGTAACTACCTTCGGCAGTTTTCACATACAAATTTTTACTGTCGCCCCCCCCCCCCCCCCCCCCCCCGAGTTTCACAGCTCGATCCCAGCCAGGGCTGCCGCCCCTTGGACCACACCTCCCTTATTTATGAGGTATTCTATATCGAACATCATAATAAACTCAAACAAGCATACACTCCACACCTTCTGACATGTTTTATGGATATTATGATAACAATGGTTATTAATCAATCCAATTAGATTAAAATATGTAACAACTTTGGCATTTTCTACTTATTTACGAGCAAATATACTCTACTTATAATATACCACGGATGTTTACTTTGAGATTTGAACCATCAACCTCATAGGAAGAAATATTATTTTACACAACAAGATACCATCAGGCTAAAGACCACCTATTTTTCCAATTAAACAAAAAAAAATAATAATTAAATTGAATGTATTAAATTAGAAGAGGGCGTTGGGTTGTAATTGATGAAATGAGTTGCATTGTTTTACTTAGGGGTGCAAACGAACTGAACGTTCAACGAACAGTTTGTGAACCGTTCGGCGAGAAGTTCGTTTATGTTCGTTTGTTTAGTAAATGAACGAACATGAATAAGAAAATTCCTTTCATTTAGTTAAACGAACGAACATGAACACAAACCACGCTCGTTTATTTATGTTCGTGAACGTTCGATAATGCGTTCGTTAATGTGTTCGTTTATATTTTTATTTTTGTGTCAGTTATTTTTATGACTATATATCAAGTATTTTTTTATATTTATGTTAATTACTTATTTTTTTTTGATTGATTTTGTGTAATGTTTGTAATAAAATATAAATTTTATTCTAAAATAAATCTATAATCATTTGTATTTGTTTGTGTTCATGAGTTTCTTGGTGTTCGTCATGTTCATGAACAGTTGTTTATGTTTGTTTGCTTTTGATTATGTTAATTTGTGTTTGGTAAGTGTTCGTGAACAGTTCGTGAACAAGTTCATGAACATGTTCATTTTCTTAATGAACGAACACGAACAAAAATCTCGTTCTGTAAGTGTTCGTGAACAGTTCATGAACAAGTATATTTTTTAATAAACGAACACAAACAAGGCCTTATTCGTATTCGTTTGTTCGTTTGCAGCCCTAGTTTTACTACAAAGAGTGTCCTTTTCTCAGCTGTACTTAAAACACACATTCAATTAAGAAGTACATTCGTAAATGTCAAACTGATCATGTGATTTTTATGGTTACAACTGCTCTTCTAGGTCTAAATTGATAGAATAATTAGTAAAATAAAAAATCTTTTAATAATATGAAAAATCTTAAAAAAAATCTTTTAACAACTGAAGACTGTTCATGACAATTGACAGCCCGAGACACATTGACATATGGAGTTTTGTTATCCAGAGTCAATTGAATGGTATAATTATGTAAGCTTAGAAATGTTGGCTTTTGACTCTTAAGTGTTGTTTACTTGTTTTATATGCTTCGGGAGTCCTTTGATGCTTCTCGATCTTCCGGTATGCTTTTTAATTATATGTCAAACTTTGTTTTTTTAACCCCTTGATCCATGCTATCCGATGAGCCATGTATATAAATTAGCTTTTACACATATGCACTCCGCATCTCATTATCCGTATTGTAACTTATCCTAAATCTCTTTGGTTGATTGTGAATCCAGATTACAAATCTTATGTTTTTATGAATAATCTAGAAAATAAATTTGAAAGACCTTACAAATACGTTTGAATACACAAGAAACCTTAGAACAACCTTGATATAACAATATTGAAGATTGATTCCAGAATCAGCATAGATTGTAAATTAATTAAACTCTGATTTAGGAAGATCAAACCTTCAACAATGAACTATTGGTTGCAGGTTGAATAGACAGATCATTATAGAAGAAGATAATATAAAATGAATAGGTGAGTGCATCATTCTTCTATCTTGATGAACAACCAAAATGAGGGTTAGACCCTAGGTTATTAAGATGACAACGTGATATACATATCTTCTAAATGTGTGTTTTCTCCGTTTATAATTAACTATCTTTAGTAAATCTGTGTATTACACGGATTGAATAAATAAAATATTAAATAGAATAAAAATTATTAATTATAAAACGATATATTATGACATGATATGATTGCAATTACGTATGAGTAATAACTATAAATAATAAAAAATAATATAAACTTTTTAATTTTTTTGTTTTTTAATGATAAATAAAACATTTTGTTTCAAAATAACGTTTTAGAAAATATTTATTTTTAATAATTTCCTTACTATAACTCTCTATTTTAATTATTTTTGTTTTATAAAAAAATTTACTATAAAAACCAATTTTAAAATATTACGTAAAAACAGGTTGATTTTTTAGAAAAAATTCTTTTTATAAAAAACTATTTTTATAGAAATAACATTAATAAAAAGATCTTTTTTCTTAATTTATTAAAAAATAATTATAATGTAAAAATAAATAAATAATATTATTAATAGTTAATGTAGTTATTTAATAAGAGAGAGAAGCGTGAAAAGTTTGATGAGAATAAATATGATACCGACACGTGACATTTTCATTTATTTTTTTATTAGAGTTGGTAGATGTAGAGGTGCACGAATCGGATTTTGGGCCGTACCCGGGCCCAGGTACAAACCGGGTTGGGCCCAACCGGGTTTTTTTGTACCCGAGTATTGATGAACCCGGGTCGGGTTCACACTCATCCATTCCCTACTCGATATACCTGATTAGGGTAGGGTCGGGTCCGGGTCGGGTCCATAACCGGATACAATCGTGGTTTTTTTTTGTATTATTATTAAAATAAATTATTATTATTATTATTATTATTATTATTATTATTATTATTATTATTATTATTATTTATTATTATTATTATTATTATTATTATTATTATGATTATGATTATTATTATGATTATTATTATGATTATTATTATTATGATTATTATTATTATTATTATTATTATTATTATTATTATTATATTATTATTATTATTATTATTATTATTGTTTTTATTATTTTATTATTATTATTGTTGTTGTTACTATTATTATTACTACTAGTATTATTACTATTATTATTATTATTACTATTACTATTACTATTACTATTATGATCACCATCATCATCATCATTATTATTATTATTATTATTATTATTATTATTAATATTGTTATTATTATTATTTTTCATTATTTATTATTTTTGAAAAAAAACAATGGAATAATCGTCATGTATATCTATAACAATATTACAACAACTTAAAAATACATAAATGAATCAATAAAAAAATAACATAAAACTCTTATTTAAGTTATCGTCTAATCTTTATTTTCTAAGAGATGCTTGATCAAATGTTAATTCTTCATCGGATATGTCAGAAGATACTACTTCTTCTACCTCTTCATCGTGTACTTTAGCTTCGAGTGTAATTTCGTCTTCGAGGCTTGTTTTGTCTTGTATACGATCCATCGCGTCTAAGTGATCCTTTAAACAAATGCACATCTACACCATTTTCGGAATTAGTCTTGTTATTTGTAATGATATTACCCTGACACTAAGAGAAAAAGCAGATTCCGAAGCTACCGTAGAAGCTTGGATGCTTAGTAAATCACGGGCCATAGCAGAAAGAATCGAAAATTGAGATTTTATTCTTTTCCACAAGCCAAAATATCGAATGCACGATAATCTTCGGTAGTCATAGTGGAAATAAAATCCGTTCCACTATATCTACCGAGCCCACTTGTTGGGGTGTTACCCCTTTGTCGTTTAGCCGTCACATCCCGAACAACATTCAACATAGTTAAAACCGGGTCTTTAACCTAGGTACTAGCACTTGAGGTTGATTCGCTTGGCATAGTTATGTTTACGTTAGGCCCATATCTATTTAAATAAAAATTTTAAATTGTTTTCAAACTTTTATTATAATTTACTTTTGCCTCGTTTGAAAAATTAGGGTTTTCGTCATGCATATCCAAATTGTCATTTATCTCGTCTATCAAACATTCAACCCCCCGCAGCATTTAAAAATGAATTTAAAGCGGCGGTACAAATAAAAATGGGTGGTAACTCATTAAAATATTTTTGAAACCTTTTTTTCATTGTTTCTATCATTTGGCTAAACATATGATTTTTATTTGAAAATTTTAAAATTCAAAGTCATGAAATATAATTCTTGAAGCACCGAATAACTAGTGAGATAATAAACTCCTGATAATTTTGTTGTTGAGTTTTTAAACACCTCAAGAAACTCGGATAGACGTTGAACATTCTTCCAACCCGCATCCGGAAATGGGTCGGTTTCACCATTATCCGAAAGACTATTATGAAAAGCTTTCAAAGTGTCCTTTTGTTTTAAATCACAATCAAACATGTGAAAAGTCGAATTTCACCTAGTAGGTACATCCCAATTAGGATATAAAAATATAGATTCCGTATCCTTACAAAGTTGTTTATAATCTTGATATCTTTTTCTAGTTTTTTTAAAAACGTCATGTAACATAAATCGAAAAGTTTTAATAAAGTTATCAACAAAATCCACGGATAGCCCGTCTTGCACTACTAAATTAATAATATGTGCAACATAGCGAGTATGGAAAAAATCACCATTCGATCTCGAACCGTATTAACATCGTAATTAAAGATTCTCCCGTCTCCACCCAATTGTGTTTGTTGCGAATCCGGATTACTTTTCAACGACTTACAAAACTTCTTGCTAATGTGTTTGCTTAAAGTCGTGTTAGAAGTTTTAGAAAGCAAAGCTCCACAAAGCTTGCAACGAGCCTTTACAGACCCGTCACTCAACTCAACCATATCCCAATTGCACCAAACATCCATGTTACGATTGTGTGCAAGAACACGAACGACGGTTGGAGCGTTGGACGAACCTTGACCAACGGAAGATTGTGAGTGAGTCATATCAAGATTCAAGTAAGTGAAAGTGTAAAATGAGATTGTGAAAATGTAAAATGAGAGTAAACGAGAGTATTTTTTGTGTTTTTTGCGTATGTTTTTGCGTTTGGGACTTGGATACTCAACTATATCCCATACCTATTTATACAAACTTATGGGGCAAAAATAACAAAAAAAAGATCAAAAATCTTTTCTAACGGCTATATAGCCGTTAAAAACGGCTAATTTTTTTAAAAAGGAAAAAAAAGGTCAAAACCGGGTTGAACCCGGGTACAAATGGGTCGGGTTCGGGTCGGGTTCTTGAAAATTCCATAAAACTAAACCCGGTTCCAACCCTCCGGGTTTTTTCGGGTCCGAACCGGGTACACCCTCTGTCGGGTCGTACCCGTACCCAGGTCCGGGTCTGATCCGTACCCGGGTTTTATGCCCATCTCTAGGTAGATGCTCTTTACAATGGTCATAACTCGTAAGCTCAATCCTTCAAAAGATAATTATTGAAGTGTGCTAGCCAAATGGCATAGCCCACTCATCTGAATTAACAAGCCCAACACTTTAGTTATACTCTTCTTTTTGTCCAAATCTTCAGAACATGAGGCATGAGCTTCTTTATTCTTTACGAATTAAACCTCAAAAATGACTCAAAGTAGAAGTATAGAAATGAATGAAGACGATATGTTTACCATAGAATTTATAATTTTTTAACAGTTTGTAATCTCAGGAAACTTTGTCATTTCAACGCTAACATCTTATCGACATGCACGACCCATAACATATCCGTCTATGTCGTTTCGAAAGATCCTCTAGTATAGCTTCACAATCGCCAAAGTGTCATGATTTATACGCGCTAGAAATTTCATATTGCAATGCATTTCTACACGAGAGTAGTAGTCATATATCACTAACAAGGTCACCTTGTATCGATCCTGGAAGCACATGACAATCTACGTTGTAGTTATATTATACGTTGATAATTTGAACCCTTGATTAAAAGCTACGTCTTATAAGACCACGCTAAAACAACTATTTGGTAAGACATTTCAGGGCGGGATCGGGTCCTAGTGGTAGGAGGTGAGTCCAACAATCAAAAGGTTATAGGTTCTTCATTCAAGCCTTACTCAAAAAATATTTCTTCTTAAATCCCGATCTGACCAGCGAGTCCGATTCGAGTCAGAAAACACTGCCTAATCAACTAAGAGCATTCACAGTAGAATCCCTAAAAATATATGAATGTGTTTCCTATATTATATGGAATGGTTTTGGGGAATTACTGTTCAATCTTTATAAATTTTTTAATATTTTTAAAAGTGGTTGTTAATGAAAGAGAGAGAAAAAAGTAATGATAAGGATATAAAAAATATTATTTAATTAAAAAACAAAGAAAAAAGTTAATTATTCTTAATATAATTATATGAAAAAAAATGAGAAATCCGGTGATAGTGTAACCTAAGCGATCATAGTGGGCAAAATTCTTGTCTTCTTGCGTCCCGTTCGTAAAAGGCCCATTCTTTCTTTAACATTTGGATAGTGCAAGCCCAACAAAATATAAATGACTATATCCTTAATTTGAAAGGTCGGTGGCAACGTCAATTGTAGTTTATATTTTATGACGTCGTGTACGGCGACGTCGCAATGTACGGGTATATTTACTAGTTAAGCATAATCTAGGACAGGACAATTCTAGTATAACTAACGCAATTGGTTGTAATATGTTAAAGTATGTAGGAACTAAATCAAATTCGAGTTTTATATGTTAAAGAGGATATGATGCATAGAAAAAGTTAAGAATGCAGAAAAAGCGTGGATCTACATAAAATTCACACGTTACACTAAAACAATAGAAATACATAAAGGTCATGTACATATCATGAAAAGTGAGAATTACATACTTCACATGTTACGTGTGTGTCAAACACATCATGCTCGAAGCATAATTGTTCGAAAGTTTTAGTGTTTTATGTTGTTACTTTTTCGGAATAGATTTAGGCTATTTATAGAAAATTTAACCATTCTGATTAGATATGTGTTTTATATAAACTTGAAGGTAACGAGTCATGAAGTGAGAACCGATGATCCATTGTCAAGAGTCATATTGTGCTTTTAGGAAGTTAATTATGATAAATGCTTATTAACATTTTTGTAACAGTAACTAAATTCATTTGGTAGAGAGTAAGCTTACATGAATAAACATGAAATCTCATTATATGAGATGATTACTAAACAAAAATGAATAAAAATTGGTCAGCGACGAATTATTTACAGATGACATTTTCACCAACAGATGACTAGTAGATGATACTTTGAAAATAGACTTCCGACTGATGTACCCTCATTAAAAGCCCTCTTTTGATTTGTAATGATATGCTAAGCCCCTACCTAGCACGTTAATTTAAATCTACTCAAAAGTATTCAAATTAATTTGATTCAATTTAAGTTAAGCTTAAGCTCAAGCTACCTAACAACATAGGTTTTTGAGTCGAGCTTGAATATTTCACAATTTCTCTTTCATAGGCCGACTAATAAAGCACGGCCGACTAATAAAGCACGGCCACCTAACAACATAGGTTTTGAAGTCGAGCTTGAATATTTCACAATTTTTCTTTCCTGTGAAAGGCCGACTAATAAAGCCCGGCTACCTAGGTTACCTCAATGGCGAAAAGGCATACAACACACCAGCGCTAGGTAGCCCAAGCCCACCAACAACCATTCTGGGGAGAACCCGCCACCCGCAAGTTCACTGTGGTAAAACCCGGCCCACCAATAAAATTTTGTTGCCGGTAAGACTTGAACTCACAACCTCCCCGAAAGAAAGTCATGAGGCTAACACTCAACCAAATGCTTGGTGGTATTTCACAATTTTTCTTGTTTTATTTTTATGTTTTTAAGTATACAAAGAAATCAGGTTTAGCAAGTATGAGTGTATCAAAACCAGATGGTAAAGTGCTTGTTATGGATACATTTCGTATTATCATATTATTAGTTGTCCATACATGTAAATGTGTAATTTTTGGGTATTACTTGCGTGCTCGTCTTATTTTTAATTTTGTATACTTGTATATTGTTCAAGTATAATTACCATACCTCCACAGTGTGAAGTATTCAATCTCACATAATACATATATAAGATTTGAAGTACCACATAATGAATCAAATAATCAACAAACTCAATAACAAAGCAAAACATCACAATGTAGCCTTTTAAAATGCAATATGTTGAGGAACAAAAACATAAAATGACCAACATTAGCCTCTCAAAATGAGTAATCAAGATAATCCGGATCTACCCGAGACTAAGCTCCAAGAGTACCTTCCCACCTTCAGCAGCATCATCATCATCAACGGATAACGAGTCATGGCCCGAATTCCGGTTCTCCTTAGGCTCTTCCAAATCCATCCCTAGAGTTTCACATTTAGCCGGTTTAGCACCAGCACTGGTGGTGCTCACTTGCTGAAAAGCAGAAGCACCACCACCACGAGGCCTTTTGAACTTGTTGCGCATCTTAACACGATGATGCTCATAGTCGGGGTCCTTAGAGAGATGTCGTATATCACAACCCTCAAGTGGCATAATAGCAGCGTCGTGATCGTTAGTGGTAGTGAGTTGCATGATTGTAGAGCCTTGAAGCACCGAATCAACCGCTGCTTGACATTGTTCCCAATTACCGGACCACATTAACCCGACTGAACCATATGTAGGGTTAATAATCCTACCACATGCCTCATGCAACAATGACTTGAATATGTCTGTAACAATTAATGAATCATAAAGAAAGACCTAAAATGATAAAATTAACGGGAACTGAAGACATGTATTAACTGAATTTTTTATATTTCATGGTGATGTATTTTAAAAATATTTTTGTTTCTAGGCAAAACTTACTAAATTTGCTAATTTGGAAGCGAACTAGATAAATATGATTTTTGAATTTCTTTTCCTCTCTTTCTCTTTTTATAATTCCTTTTACATTTAATTTGATTTTTCTAACAATTTATAATACTTAATACTTTAAAATATTTAAATACAGTTTCATTTATCTATTTTTTTGTCAAGGTTCAAATATACATTTTCCTAAAAACAGTGTTCTTAGTATTTTTTTTGTTCTGTAAATATAACCAATACATAATTGTGAATACAATTGTTTTTTTTTAATAAAATGTACATCGCATGTTAAGAAGTACTAAATAAAAGTGTGTACTTATATCTTATAGATTTCTAAAAAACAAATAAATTATATGTTACTAAAATGAATTACTGAAAAGAGAGAAAGAAATTCAATGTTTGCTCGTTTAATATATATCGTGGATTTTGTGAGGTTAGCTAACTGCATAGAAAACAAAACACTTTTAGAACCAATGTGATTTTCTTAGGCTACCTAACATTGAAAATTAGTCGATATTAATAATATTATACTCTTTTAAACAAGGCGTACCAGGGCGGAGGTAGTGAGGGCCAGTGTTGATTAGGTTAAAGAGGCCCGCACGACCATAGAACTTGGCAAGAAAGAGAGTGGCATTGGCTTGTGACTCTGGTGATGTGATCCAACTTAAACATGGGCGGAGGATGCAATCTTCTTCACAGCCTTTGCGCAGAACCCTACATCCGTTGCAACTCATTCTTTCAAGTTATGAACTACATGTATAGCAGATTAAATATGGAGATTGAGATGGGTATATATATATGATTGTTGCGCGTTTTGATTTAGGGGATATGATATGCTACTTCTCGTTGGATTGAGAAGAATACATGGAATGAACACATTGTACAAAAAGTAGTCCTTCATTTCTCATGAATACTCAACATATTTTCCTTTATGTGCATTATAAATAGTGTGACTATCTTAGAAATAATTTAAAAACAATATTATTTAAAAAAATAATATTATAAAAAAATATTTGTATATCACCTCCTTTATTTACATATGAATTAGAAGGGTGTATTGATGCTTTTGTAATCAACTTTACCAGCAAATTTGACTTAAAGTCAGTTTAATTGGTTCTTTTAGTAGCTAATTAGTTATCTAAACTATCTATTTGATGAGACAAGTTAAGAAACATTATTATTTTTATCAATTATTTTAACGAATAAAATGGTTTTAGAAAAGAAACAAATATAATTATGGGAAATACACAAGAAAAACAAAACTTGAAATAAAAGAGAGTTTTGTGAATATCATGATTAACATATGTAGTTCATCACATGAGAAAAATCCTTTAAGCCTCCGTTTACCTGGATTTTGGCAAATCTGCGGATCACTTTGTTTTTCTCTTACATCAAGATTTCCATTTTTGGATATTTAACATCATCTAATCTAAGAACATTTCGATCAGCGAGTGTTAATTAATATTGTTGAGGTGATTCTAGTCTGGACCACTTTAGATCCGGACAAGATATCAGATCTAGATTATGTTTAGTTAGACGTAAGACAAAATCCACGAGAGAAAAATTAAATGTGTCATTACATTATGGATGTGGTAGTATGTTCTTTAGGTTGGTAATTTTTGGCATGACATGAAAAGAACCAGTTTTTGATTTATTATCTAAAGTGTTATAAAGCAAGTAAGTGATATTTTTAGCAAACTTAATTAGATGAGTCATGTTCAAGTTGATATTTTTAGTTTGTATAATTAAACGGTCTATATCCGTGTTGGCTTGCTTAACCAGTTTTATTAAACATGTTAGATTATCAACCCATTATCTTGTTTAGCTCACAAACTGGTCAACCTGTTTAATACGTATACAATCTGATTACAATTAGTCAACCCATTGACCATCCCTTAAACTTTTTTTTTTATTTAAATTTTAGAACTATGATGGTGTGGAAACCAGTTTTGTGTACTTCTCAAAATTTATCTTTTGTGATTATTGAAGTGGACAGACCCATATTGATCAGATCCAGTTTGGTTTACAAATGGGCCCTCGAAAGTTATGTCATTTTCATGTTGGCCCATCTGAAGCATGCTAATTTGGATACATGTGTCTAGCATTATTTTTGTGTTCATATTGTGTTCGAACTCGAGTAAATTTTCGAGTCCATGTTGAGAACAAGACCCGTTCAGCCATGCTTTTAACATATTTGAGGTGATAACCAACACATATGTAGGAATTAAGGAATGAAAATATTGAAAATTAAAAAGATATGTGAAATAACATTTTTGTACTTGTATAAAAAAACCTATTAAATCCTTACTAAACACGAAAACACAAGTGTTGCTAAGGGATAGATTGATATTTATATTATACTCCTAATCAAGTTGTGTTAAAATCATGTAATATATGGTTTTAATAATTATTTTCTGATAATAGAAATTATTGTTAGAAAAACATAGAAAACAAGTTTGTGACGAGTACAATGATTTCTTGACTTTTAGGTTTTGGTTGACTTTCTATAACAAATTTAGAAATCACTTGAGTTTGTGAAATTTCTGAACTTTCGCATCTCGTAATTCAAACAAAACAACATTTTTCCCAAAATATAAAATAAAATTTTTATTTTTTATATAATAATAATAATAAAATATAAGCAGCCATTGCGAAAAGAGAAGACCACAAAAAGTCAGCATGATTCCCCCTTCCAAATTGCTATCAAACAAACCATCCCCCTCTGATTCTGATTTCTTTTAACCTTTTCCCCACATATTTAATTAATTCATTTAATCCAACTAAACTAGTTTATTTAATTACACTAAACTAACTAATTTATTAAGTAATAAACTTTATACAAAACTAGTAGCAGAAACGAGAGTCCTCATCCGAGCATATGCGAAATTTAAAAGACATTACATACTCAAGAATCAAGATCAAAAGGAAAAACGAAGTTGCAATCAAATGATTGAATGCTTTTATTGAATCTCTTAACAGACTGAATACAAAGAGTTTTTCTGAAAACGATTAACTCACTTAACAAACCATAGCAAGGTTATATACTTAGTAATTAACAGACTAACAAACAACATTAATTACATCAAAACTTCTAAACAAGAAACTAACAAGATGAGTAACTTTGCTTAGCGAACTTTAGCATAACACTGCAATCTCCACCTTTATATAAAGTGTAACAAGTTAAGCTATATTCAACATCTTTAAACAATATGTTGAAACTTCGATCTAGGGACCCTCTTTAGTCATATTAACAGCATTATTCAAAGTATCCTCTGGTTCCACTTTGAGGTTATTAGAGTTTGAAACATCTCTAATAAAATGCAATATAACATATATGTGCTTATTTGCATCCCTCGTCTCACTACTATATCAATCATTTTATCTTTTTTATTTTTATTTAGTCGGTGGGGTGATACATTTAGTTTATCCTTGAAAAGATAATACTTATGTTGGAGATAAAATAATAAAATAATAAACAAATTTCAATATTGTTATAACAAAGTCATTTATACTATTTGTAATAATGAAACCATGTTTCGTTGTTTTGAAAAAGTTTATAATTATTTAAGTTGAACGACCTAAATTAAATTAAAGAACTATGAAACTTAACTAGTATATTGGTAATTTTTTTCTTCACAACTACCTCCAACTTCAAATTGAATTTAAAGAGTGTTATTAGATTTTAATAATCATAACTTTTATTTATTAGCCGAGATTAATTCAAACTCAGGAAATATTTACAAAAACTCAAAATTTTAAGTTAATTTTTTTTTTCAATTTTACCTTACTAACTGAGAGTTAACCCCGTTAGTTTTTTATAACGTGAACTGCTTTTGTGCCCAAAACAATAAGCAGAAAGTTGAAATCTAGCATCAGGTCCATCAATCTAAAACCTCCGCACCCTAAAACCCATCAATCTCCATCTCCTAAGTTAAAAAATAGCTTAGAAAAATAGCTCAAGTTGGGTCCATTTTATAAAAAAAACTAACAAGGATTAACTCTCATTTAGTAAGACATTATTGCAGGAATATAAGCTCAAAGTTGGTAGTGACTGTAAATAATTTTTAAGTTGTGATTAATTCCGATCAATAAATAAAAATTGGGATTATTAAAATCCAATAATACATTTAAAGAAATCGTCATTAAATATTCACTAAATTTTAAATATGTTTCGGTATTAAAAGTTGTTGACGTTTATAAAAATATTCAAATTTAAACTTGATTGGTTTTGACATTTAAATAGTCACTGAAAATGACATCCCATATTCCCATGGGGATGCTGTAGAAATTGGATTCAAAGAATTTAGTGTACAAAGTAATGGCGAATCAAAATATCATCTCCTGACCTTTTAGGGTAAAATAAAGACACACCCACTCTCAACACCTGTCGAAAAAGAAACATCCCAAACCTATATGACTTTTTCTGATCAAATCCAATCTTTTTAAAATGGAATCAAATGGCGAATTGATCACATTAGTAATTGATTGGTGGAGCTGCTCACAGCGATGGATTTAAGACCCGGTTAACGTCATATATAAAAAATATAAATATTATTATTTATAAATATTCAGTTAGAAACAAAATATGAAAATTACATCTGTTTTAAGGTAGATTTACAATTGTAACACAACATAAACACTTAAATAATTAAAATATATATTATAATTATTAAATTAATAAAAGAAAACAGGATTAATTTTGATAGGATTTTTTTTTTAAAAAACAATCTAGTCCGACCATTGGTCTGGTTCAACCGGTTCACCACTCTGACTGGTAACTGGAGGTTTAAACTAGAAAACATCCAAATACACATAATGGGATTGGTTCTATGTCCGACCGGTCTAACCAACCAATCCGGTCTGATCCGATTCTAAAAACCCTGATCAAATCGTTTAAAATGTTATCACATTTCATTGTAAATTGATATTCATATTTTTGCATAATTCAAACATTAGACTTTTAATTTAGAACTAGGATTGAACCCCCGCATGTTGCCGTGGGGGTATTCTCGCAACGCTACGGAAACCATATAGCCTAGAAGAGTAAAAAATCATTAACATGTTTTAAGTGTCAAAATGTCATAATATTTTTAAACATAAGAATACCTTGAAGTCATATAACCCAACGATTATACAAGAAGATAGTTTGGTTAGATATATACATAAATTACGTGATATACCGACCAACAATTGTAACAAAAACATATCTACCAATTTTCATAAAGTAAAATAGTAGTTTATTTAACTTTATAATTTAACTTCAAAAAAGATTTCTAAAAATATTTCTCTCAAGTACCCAATTATCACACCATAATATATTGTTATTGACTTCAAGCCGTCAAGGGATGCTATTGCACGTGATAACCATTCTTGTTTTTTTCAAGTTATATGTAATGTTGAGAAAAGAAAAAGAAAAAAAGATGCTTGGAAGACTTGAACCACGGACCACTCTTGTAGAAGTGTAGTGAAGAAACCAATTGCGAATTTATATGTAAATGTTGAGAAAGGAAAAAAAAAAGATGCCTGAAAGAATCGAACCACACACCACTCGTGTAGGAGCTTAATGAACAAACCAATTAAACTAATTGCCTTTTGTGTTAAATTACGAAAATATAATATGTAACAATACAATGCATTAAAAAAAACTTTACCCATGGACACCTTCGAGAGATATAGCTGTAGCTCTTGATGCCATGGGCAAGACAGTTCTAATTATATATGATTTTATTCACAAATTAATTATCATGACAGGTTTCAAGTTGGCATACACACACACACATATATATATATATATATGTATATATGTATATATGTGTATATATATGTAGATATGTATATATATATGTATATGTATATATATATACGTAGATATGTATATATATATGTGTATATATATATACATGTATATATATATATATATGTATGTATGTATATATATATGTATGTATATATACATATATACATACATACATATATATATATATATACATATATATATATATATATACACACATATATATATACATATATATATATGTATGTATATATATACATACATACGCATATACATACATACGCACATATATATATATATATATATATATATATATATATATATATATATATATATGCGCACGCTAATACTTAACACATATTTATTTAAATAAGTAAAACTGGTTCACAGGTTAAAAATATGTTTTAAACAAGTTAAAACATTACATAATGGTTGGGAGGTTGTAATAAAAGAGTTAATCACCCGAGGCTTATAAAATTTGTTGTTTGATATTTTATAGTTTTAGACAAGTGACATGTTTAATCAAACGAGTTACATATCTTAACTTGATCACAACTTGTTTGATTAAATATGGCTAAACATGATATTTTATAAAATTTATTGGTTAATATTTTTTAGCTTTAGACAAGTGATGTGTTTAATCAAACGAGTTAAATAGATTAACTTGATAACAATCTGTTTGATTAAACATGGCTGAACATGATATATTAATAAATCTAGTTTGATATGATAAATTTGAACTTAATTTTTATTATTATTATTTTTATGAACGGCAAATATACGATCCTGCTTCAGAGGATGTATGTTATTTTAATCGGGCCCACCTATCCGTTTCGCAACCAAGAGCGCACCCCTAACCCTCTCAGGAGGAAACCTATTGCTAGAAAAACCATATGGTTCAACTCTAAGTATTTTTTTCTCGGAGTGAGATTTCACCAATAACATTCTTATATTTATAGGTCATGTGTGACTCACCTTAACCAGTTAGACTAAGGATCACTAATAAATTTAAACCTAATTATTTTCATTTTCCGTGTTTTTGTATAATTCACAATCCAAATTAAAAATCCTGTTTAAGCGTCAAATAAATTGTTAAAAAGGTTTACAATAAGATAACTTAAATTTAGTGAAATATATGTTAACTTAATATTAAAGTTAATCACTTTCTATGTTAAAAGATTACTTTTGCTAATCATGTGACAAAACTCCAATAAAAAATGTGACAATGATAGCGTTGTTCATCGTATAATCATGGAAAAATTCAACCTCAATGGGGCAGGTGGGGACTGATCTTGATGACAAATATTGTCAAAACTAATTAGGCATGATTGATTTATATGAGGTGGGCTCTATATAGTGTCAAAATTGAAGGGGCCATGTGCAGAAGAAGAACGAAAAACAAATTAAAAATCAAGATTAAAACAAAGAATAAGTGAAAAAAAAATGAGTGTAGTATATGAAATCACAAATAATTAAGGCATACATCATGACCGGCCATTGTTCTAAACTAATTTAATAAGATAAATTTGATTTTAATAATTCAAATTCTGACGTTATTAACCGATAAAGATTCATATTGACAACCTGATCAATGATATTTCAATATAACTTTTATTTTTATTGTGATTATCAAAATCACTCAATTTTACTTACAAAGAATGTATGTTTTTCTCACCTCACACATAATCCTTGTGATGGAAAGCGGATTGAGTCATGTGTAAATTTACAATAAAAAGTAAGTAGATTGTAACCGGCAGAAATGTAAAAGTTAAAATTGTAATTAGGTAAATTGCTAATAAAAACCATTACGAGCAAATTAGTCATAATTTAAATTATTAAAATTCAATCTATCATAAAATAAACAATATTTGCTTAAGATAATACCAAAATTACCCACGGTTTAGCCCTAATATAACCAAATCCATCCACACAAAGATGTCATAATGATGGGAAAAACGTGGGTATTTTGGATAACTTACTAACTATACAAGAACATCAAGAGAAAAAGATAAAGATTGAAAACAAAACTAACAGATTAACAAAAAGATCCAAACTTTTTAGTTGTGTAAAGGATCTGGGCAACTGGGAACTGTTCTTTTGTTTTCTTGAAAGCTTTTGTCTTTTGGATCAAATCTCCCATTAAAGAACCTTCTGTAAAGCTCCGATCGTTTGATATCATCTGAATCTTTTGCAGACGGTGGTTGCAACGGTGGCGGTGGTGTTCTTATTGCAGTAGCTTTATAACAATCACTGCTCAAAGGCCAAACTTGAACAATGAAGAAGATGATCAGCAAAACTGCTGTTGAAGATTGCACCACCGGTGTCCTCCTTGTGCTGGAAAATGACATAAAGTAATTGAGCCAATGATATTATTGTAGTACCGTCTTCTCCGGTGAATATCGATGGTTTGTGTGTTTTGTGATGGATGTTGTTTTTCTTTTGTCTTTTGAAGCATTTATCTATTTTTCTAGTTATGTGTTTTCTTTCTCTCTCTAATACTTATATGTAGGGTGGTGTGTTTCTCTTTGTTTTGTTGTATTGGTGGTTAGATACGAGAGAGATCTGAGGGAGTTGATAAAAGTAGTTAATTTTAAGTTTGGGAGACTATGGGTGATTGACTGATTGAGCATCTTAGGGATTGACCCGAGAGGAAACCAATGAACTGATCTGGACCGGCCTGAGAGAAAACCAAGGCACGTAAAATTATTCTGATTAGTTTTACTCGAATCATTATCATATATGCATATTTAATTCACCTTAATATTCACTCAATTTTGTTACTTATAGTTATCATTTTGAGCAAATCTAAGTAAAAATAAAATATAATGGTTATGCCAATGTAATTATTTTTCTTGGAAGTGAAGTTAGATGTGTGATTTCTTAAATTTGCCATATCTCGAACAATGACTTAAACTTGTATCATTTAATATTCTCCCACTTTAAATGTATTAGATTTTGCAAATACTTAGTTTAATATATTATTTCATATGGAAAAATCTTTCACAACTTGTTAATGATATGAAGAAATAGTGCAGTTATAAAATTTATAATTAGTTATTATTTAGTAATATTTTTATATTTACGTGATAATTTAGATTAAATTCTAAAAAATCACTAAAGAGTAATCATGTTTAATAAATCTTAATTTGATTAATTTGATTTAAAAGTTAGGAAAACATTGAAATAACTTGGAAAACATAATAAGAAAAAACATATTTACTCTCTGATATTCTAATTTTCAAACAACATATGGACCCAATCCCCAATAAGAACAAATGATAGAACCAACATATCACATTTTTTAGTCCACAATCTCAATGCCACTTAGATCTTTATCTTTGTGATGTGTCTATTCATACAACTAAGCGATAATTATAAATCGAATCCAAAACACTCGTGGATTTATCTCTAATTGATTCATATTTTTTCTACTTCATACATCTCATTAAAAGCTTTTACAAAATTACTTTGTCATGAAATATTATCCAATCTTTTTACAAACAATAAGATATCTCATACCAACAATCATAAATTATAGGTTTAGATGTTGAAAGAACTCATGGTGATTTAGGTTGGCGGTGCAGGTCTGTTCAATTTTGTATGAAATAATCTCGGTATAAAAGTAGTGGTTTTTTATAGCATTTAGAGCACACGAACTGGGAACCGAGAAGGGTTGGAGAATACCTGGCCTCGAGTAGAAATACCATCCCCACCGAACCATGTAACTAATAAAGTCGCCTGACCCGGTGAAAAGTCAGTGGTACTCACAGTACACAAATTGCCTTGTTTGACGTTGGAATATTGAGTAGTTCAACGCTTTAAGTTTAAAAAAATTAGCTATCTATTGACCTTTTAAATACCACTCAAACCTACAATATTGAGAAGTTAAACGCCGTAAGTCTTACCAAAGCCAAGCATAGATCCCGACTTTGAGATGAGAAGTTCTATCTTATGCAAGAGGACCAACAAGTTTGGGTTGGATTGATGCAACAACAACAACTTTAAGTTGGAGTTTATCCTGAAAGATTATCCCCACATATTTGGGGCTGATGTTGAAAGTTGTTTTACAATGAAAGCAGGAAAGACACACGTTGAGGATGACAATACAAATACTAGATTTTAGTTTTGTTAAACTTTTTCTAATTATTATTCTATTATGTATTTTCTTTTAAATTAATGAAAGTTTACTTTAATTACGTATTTAATTTAATTATCAAATATAAAATGTAAATACAATGTAAAAAGTAACTTAATTTGGTAAAAGTAGAAAAACTGAATTGACACCCTTTAAAACGAAGAAAGCTAGAGAAAATAAAAAAAAAAACTGATTTAGTACTAATAAAAATAAAAAGATTCCCAAACTTCCTCCTTAAAAGAATGGGAAAAGTAGTATAAAAATATATAAATTTATAGCTCAAGAGTCTACCTAGTAACAAAGTATTGGTATAAATAAATAGTATTTTGGTTACTCAAAAAATATACACTTTTAAAGCATTCATCTTTACTTTTATCTCTATCTCCATTTTAAGTTACAAATAAATATGTGATATAATCCACCCAAAGGGGATGATTTCGATATAAATTATGGATGTTTAATAAAAATTGTGAGAAACAATGTGTTATTATAAATAAATAGTGTTACTATAAATTTTCACAATGCTAGCTTTATACATAACACATAATTTCATGTTGTTATTATAATATCACTGAGTTATTTTAAAATAGTACTTTAATTCTCATGGTTTTTACAAAAACTAAATTTTGTATCTAATCCTACTCCTCCACCCAAAAACATATAACTATTTTACTAATTTTCTAAACTACCTACATACGTACCACTAAATAGAAACATAATTAAACTTTGCTACCTACATTTGTAATTCAATCAAACTGCACCTAGCACAAAGATAAAATCAAAATATCAAAGTCAATGTCGATGTCGATGTCGATGTCAATATCAATGTTACACGTCTTAAAAGTTATATCTCTCATATATGTCTACTCCGTGTTAAACCTTTTCAATTTCCACCCACCCATCGATTACAACATTGAATGTTCCACCTGTTTTGATCACAAAAGCTTTCAATCTATACATAATTACACAACTATTGGAATAAGCGTGTTTCATTTTCTTTCACACTTGCTAAGGCTTAAAATGGACGCCTAAAAATAAAGTATATCATGGAAAAAATTTGTATATTAGCTTTTATTTATGTTATATCTTATTCTTCAATTTCATACTCATTCGATTTATTATGTAAACATTTATTATCATTATATGCCATAGCGTTATTGTGTTAGAGAAAATAAAAAACTTAGGATGACACCCTCCCAGTAAACTTATATCTTTTATACATGTCTACTCTGTGTTAAACCTTTTAAATTTATTCCACCCACCCATCAATTACAACATTGAATGTAATCTGATCCACCTGTTTGATCACGAAAGCTTTTAATCTATTCATAATTATACGGGTATTGAAATAAGTGTGTTTCATTTTCTTTCACACTTGCCGCGATATAGATTAAATGGACGTCTAAAAAATATAGTATCTCAAGGAAAAGAATTTGTATATTAACTTTTATTTATATTATATCTTATACTTCAATTTCATACTCATTTGTATTTATTATGTAAATATTTACGATCATTATAAACATCTACATCAAATTAGACACATATATGTATCGTGTAAATAGATTAGGCAAGTTTATGAGGTGTTTCTAAGTTTCTAGACTACAAATGCTCTTAGGGTGCGTTAGTAGGTTTAGATGAAGCTTGAAACTCAAAGATATGTTAGTAGGGTCAAACCAATTTAGTCCTGAAACTATAAAGTCCTTACCCGTTTATATGTAAATGTTTATTAAATTTAGTTCAATAACAGCCATACGAACATAGTGTTTAGATCGGCATGCATGGCCAAGACTATAACACATTTCACATTAGATCGATTATAAAACTAGTTCGTACTGATGAGTAACCTTTTAAGCCTATAACACATTTTTCGGTTTAGAATTGGGATTTCATCATACAATATTACCTTTAAACTCCAAACCTACATCGGGCTCAACCTTCAATGATTGTACATATTTTTTAGTCGGGCATTTAACTAAGCCACCTGCCTCTAACCAAGACATCGCAATCTCCTTTACTTGAGCCTAGGGTATGCCTTTCACATCACAACTAGGATACATTGTGACTCTAATACCAATAGTTATGCTAGTTTTTTTTTAACGACAAATCTACCATACTCCTAAATTAGAATGACAATTCATCAAATTTTGATTGTAACAAATTATGTTTTAAAAATTTATAGCTTATGCATAGTTTAAATAAGTTAATGATTCTAGTGTATATAGAAATTAAGTATGAAAGATTGTGTAGTACAAAGTATTAAACTTCTATACAAAAGTTGAGAGGTTGAATTTTAAAATATAAATAATATATCATAATATATTTAAATATTATTAATATATTATTAATAATATAAATAATATATTATAATAATATAAATAATATATTTAAATATTAACCACACTCCTAAAGTTCTTGCAGCGTAATTTAGCTCATGAAACAACAAGATTCTCAATGTGCATAAAACACAAGACAAAATACATGCCGAGGTTTATGGTTATACCACAAAATCTGGGTTCAAAGTTTAAACTAATCATCATACGATTAAAAATTATAAAACTTTGAAAAGTAGGACGTATATAATATTTTAATAGTTATTGTGGAGCTATCCTATATGATAAAGGTAAAAACCTCCTAGGTCGAAGTCTTGGGTTCAAAAGAAAAAATATAATAATTAACAATAATCAAATATAATCTACACAACTCTTTCTAGGTTTTAAGGGATCATAAAATATTATTTCAACAAAATCTAACATTGATTAATATGAATGATTCTTATCTCAAGTGATTAAGGAGAAGTACCATGATAATTAATAATGATAAGGTCTTGGGGGTTCAAATCTCACTTTAAGCAAAAATACTCAAGGTTGAGCCAAAGATTTTACAAGTTGTGGGTGTCCTTTGGAGATGATTGGGGGTGTGGTCTCTACTATAAAACGGATAGCTGAGCTCGGTTAGGATAACACTTATCTTTTGAAGCATGGTTGTATAATTACCGTTTGAAAAAAAAAATGTAGCGATTATCCAATATTACATCTTTTATTTCAATCAACAAAATGTCGTATTTAGTAAAAATATATCTAATTATCTCTTACTGCATTTGGATTTAAAGAAATAAATTATGTTGATAACTTTTGATGAGAGTGATGATGATAAGAATGGTAGGTCCAAATTTATTCAATCCGAAACCAAAGTTATTTTACACTCAAAAACTAGAAACATATGGAATTAGTCATTGCGACGAAACCCTAACGATAAAATAGAGTTTGTGTAAGGAATTAGCTATATCTTCACAACATGATCACTAAATAAAGATGCGAGTGAAGATGAATGATGAAGACTGATCAGGATTGTTGAGGAGATCAAGTAGACGATGATAACCAGATGAAGAAGATTAACTGGGAATAACTGAGAGATGACGATTAGAGAGAGATATATATTGTGACAACTCATCCAAAACTCACACGATTTCGATTTCCTTATGCCAATGCAGTAGACCAGTGATGGAACACTCACCATGTAACGCAATTTTCGGACGAAAATTCTTTCAACATGGGGATAATGTGACATCCGGTAATTTTCCGTTACCAAACTCCGTTTGTTCCGTTAAGTCTTGCATACACGTGTCGGGAGCACACACTAGTTGTCGTTGAACGTTGGTGACTTAACAATAATCAGTAATGTTAAATTGATGATAATTAAGTTAACAATATGATTATTAAGTTATGCTTATGTGATTTAAATGTTAACTGTAATTTTATCGCGTAACGTGAAAACGTGCATATTTATTTCGTGTGTTTTGTGATAAATGGGAATTATGCATGATTGTTATTAGTGATTAATAATAATTGTGTTTAGTAGTTAAAAACTATTTAAAAACTATTCAAAAGCCTAATCTTTATAAAATACAAATTATAAGGGTTAAAAGGGTAAATATGATTAATTAAGTTACAAAATCAAAAACAACCCTAATCCCCTAACCCATTCGGCCGCGACTTGCATCCCCTCACCCTCACCATCGCGAATTCAGCCAAGAACAAGCATTCACATTCGAATTTGGATCGATTTCAAGGCATACAACAAGTTAGAACCTTCAATTGCAAACTATTACACATCTAAAGGTTAGATTTTTGTATGATTTGATGATTGTTCATGATTGGCCGAAAGTTCCATGCGAATTCTGCAATTGATGGTCGATTGATGCTTGTTTGTTGTTGTTAATGTGTTTGTTGGTAGATTACATGTTAATTAACGTCAAGTATGCAATAAAGGTTGGATTTTTACAAGTTTTTATGGAAATTACATTAGGGCCGAAACCCTAATTCGAAACTTGCAATTGGGGATCGATTTGTTGATGTTGGTTAGTGTTATTATGTTAGTTGGATTGTATATATGCTAGTTAACGTCGATTATGCAAGAAAGCTATGATTTTGATACATTGTTCATAGGTTACTAATAATAGTAACTTTATTTTGCATGAATTGATGATTGGTTGATGTATGAATGTTATGGATGTGTTTGTAATGATGATTAGATGCTAGATGGTTGATATGAATGTTAGGAATTCAAGAATGCATGTTGTAGTTCATACCTTACTAAAGATAGTAACTTTTGGGTATGAAAGTTGATGAATCATGATGATTAGGTGTTGTTGATCATGTTTAATGTTGTCATGGACTTGAATTGGTATATAATTGATGAATTCATGAATGTAGTGTGAGTTTGATGAATTTGGGATGAACTTCCCAAAAGGGAAACTTTATTTGTGCAAATCCTTGAATTGGATGATTTGAGCATGTTTGGGATATTAGGATCATGCTAGTGTGTTCATGGATGATTTCTAAGGTAACTAAATGTGTTGTTTGTGTTGTATGAAATTTAGTTGGATAGTTATCTGATTTGGCCTGTTTGTGGGAATTCATGGTAATGGGTCATATGGGTATGTTAGGACTATTGTTGGGTTGTATGTTGATCATGTATGATATGCTGTTGTGTTAGTATTAACGAGTTATCACCTATAATGTCACCAACGGGTCAAACGGGTCAACTGGGTCAAATGTGTCTTGTCTTCTAAAAACCTTGAGTTCTTTGGTTTGTAGAGCACTTAGGGTTTCATGTTGATTCTGTGTACACGTACTTATGTACTCTTGTGTTCTAGGTGACCTTTGAAGGTTGTCTTTCCCTCTTTCTTTCAAGTTAAGCTCTAGGTTAATTCTTGCGCGCATCAGGTGAGTTCTTGCCCCACTATTTTACATAATCTCTTTTGGGGGAGATAGCATACTGTTGATCACAAACGCTTTTATATATGAGTGTGTATAATATTGATATAGTGCTGTTTACCATGGAAAGTCCTCACACTTTCGGATTGTTAATATTGAATAGCGGGGAAATTTTGGGTAGTACTACTGGGTCTGACGAGCCCCACCTGTGCGACTCGAGGTCAAACGGGTGCAATTTTGTCCTAACACATATTCGTCACGACACGGTAAGTCGTGACGGGAGGCAACAAACGTAACACAGTCAGCTTCGATCGCGAAATCACTATGATTAATATTTTTATGTTAATAGACTAGCTATCTATTGCAATACACTACTTATGCTCTGGAAACTGTTGATTGGTTTATATTTTAACGCAAACTCTTGAACTCACCAACCATGTGTTGACTTGTTTAGTATGCTATTCTCAGGTTAAGGTTGCCAGTTGCCTAGGAGCACGCACACCAGCATCGTTGAGTTGTCTACATTGTTTGTTTACACATTTGGGTTTATTTTCCTATTAAACATTTGTGTTTGGGGCGCGTATGTTTTGCGCATTCTCTTTACATACTACTTGTTTTGGGTTTTCTAGTTTTAAAAACGCTTCCGCAGTATTTTAAACGTTAACTCTGGTTTTGTTTATTAATCATATAGAGTCGTTCTTGGTAACTAATGACTGAGATCCTGGTATGTCACGCGCCTCGCGGTAAAACCCCGCACGCGGATTTTGAGGGTGTGACAGATTGGTATCAGAGCCATTGGTTATAGGGAACTAGGTTGCATACACACACTAGACTATAACCGCACAGTTGTTAGTTACTTATCGCTTACTCTCCTTACTGTATACTCATTGGCATACGCAACACGTACTTCGCAGCATGGCATCGTCGTCCAGAATTTAGGCAAGAGACCTGCACGATCTGAGTCACCTCCTACTTCTCCCGTACCGGATAGGGGATTTAACTGGCCTCGACATCCTTATCCTCCTAGCGAGATAGACTGGGATCAGCCTTTCATACCTCCTGAGCTCGATCCTCCGCGTAACTGGGATTTTTACCCCACTTACATAACCGTATGGCTTATAGAGAACGCGTACCACCAGTAGCACCTACACGACCTAGGACTAGGTCATCAACCGCCTCTACTTTGCCTACACTTCCTACCTTGAGCATCCCTCTGGAGCAGGCATTTGCAGCTTTGGTAGCCACACTGGACACAGAGCGACAGCGGATTAGAGGACTCACTGATGAGAACTCTGCATTACGATCTGAGATGCGTCAGCTGCGTTTCCAGGTAGATACGCTTCAGGAGCGACTTTCGATGGCCATTGGTGGACATCATACTCTGGCAGGCAACGTGGTAGCACTTAGTGAGCGCATGGACGCACAAGATCACCATAACATAGTGATGATGATAGGTTTGCTGATTTAGAGGCACAGCTAGCAGCACTTCAGATTGCTGAAGCCCCTGCACCTTTGGTGGACCCTGATGAGGAAGACCCAGAAGAAGAACCCGAGGAAGCCCCCGAAGAAGAACCTGTAGAGATGGATGAGGACAGTGACGGATCTGACGTACTGGACTAATCCTACTTTTAAATGACTTAGACTATGTAGTGTTTCTTTTCTTTGAAACCTATATGGGAAGGGTTGTTTCCCACCCAACTGACAAACTTAAATTTTGACATTGATGGAATATTTTGTGACTCAATTGCAATTTATTTATCTTTGATTATTATTTCTCTTATAAATGTTGTGGTTGTGGTGAATGCACTATTTCTTATTGTTTACTGTACCTTGATGAGATTAATGTGTTGGATGTTACTCATTATTGTAATTGTGAATTTTAAAGTGAAATATGGATGCACGTGGAAGAGGACGTGGGCGTGGTCGTGGACGTGGCGCCGGAGGCCGTGGAGCCGGAGCCATAAACATGACGCCTGCGGAATTGGCGGCATTAATTAATGAACATGTTCAGGCGGCAGTGGCTGCTGCCCAACCGGGACAACCAGCAGGTAAATGATAACAAGAGGTTAAACTGATTATCCTAGTTATTTGTCTAGGATATCTGACTAATGTTTGGGTTGTCAAAACAGGACCACCACCATGTACCTACAAGTCCTTCATGGACTGTAAACCCCATACCTACAGCGGGACGGAAGGAGCTGTAGGGCTTGTAAGGTGGTTTGAGAAGACAGAGTCTGTCTTCGCGAAATGCAACTGCCCGCCTGCTGATCAGGTGAAGTATGCCACCGGGACATTGGAAGGCGCAGCACTTTCCTGGTGGAATGCCCAGGTACAAATGCTGGGTCAAGCCATGGCCAATGAACTACCTTGGGATGAGTTTAAAGAATCATGACTGAAGAATACTGCCCCCGAATGAAGTGCAGAAACTGGAGATTGAGTTCTGGCAACTCAAAATGCAAGGCTCAGAAATTGAAGCCTACACGACTCGTACTCATGAGTTAGCCACTTTATGCCCAGGGATGGTGAATGAAATGCACAAGAGGGTGGAGCATTATATACGGGGATTGGTGCCTGAAATTCAAAGTATGGTAACTGCTTCTAACCCCACTACCATACAACAAGCTATCCGAACAGCCCACAGGCTGACTGACCAGGCAGTTGAGCAAGGTCGGTTACCCAAACGGGTGCGGTGGCAAGCGTGCCCGACCAGAAACGCAAGTGGGATGGTTCAAGCAACAAGGGATCGTCATCCAGCAGCCAATCTCAACCTCAACAACAGCAGCAAAGTCAGCAACAGCAACGGAAGTTCGATAACAACCGAAGCTTCAACCAGGCGACTCCCTCAAATCAAGGCCCGGCGGGTATGGTGGAAGACTGCCGAAGTGCAACCGTGTAACTACCACCATGTGGGTCGATGTGATAACTTCAAGTGTCAACGTTGTGGGAAGATTGGTCATGCAGCCAAAGACTGTCGGGGTGAACTGATGAAGAAGCCACAACAATCACAAGAAACTCCGAAAGGTTGTTTTGAGTGCGGAAAAGAAGGCCATTACAAACGCAACTGTCCCCAGCTTAAGAGGAATGGTAATGGTAACAACAACAATGGGAACAACAGCAACAATAACAATGGCAACAACAATAACAACAATGGTAATGGCAACAACAATGGTGGAAACAACAATGGAGCCAAAGGAAGAGCCTTCGTCATTGGCTCAGGTGAGGCTCTAAACGATCCTACAACAGTAACTGGTAAATTTTCGGTTAATGGTTGTTTTGCTACCGTATTATTCGATACCGGAGCCGATAGAAGTTTCGTGTCCACTAGGTTCTGTAGTCTTTTAAGTGATATGCCCTCAGCCTTAGAATCTAAATACACCGTAGAGTTAGCTGACGGTACACAGATTCACGTAACGCATATTCTTAGAGACTGCAAGATAGAGCTTGCTGGTCATACATTCACATAGATCTCATGCCTGTTACGTTAGGAAGCTTTGATGTGGTAGTAGGCATGGATTGGCTTTCCGATAAACAAGCGGAAGTCATATGCCACGAGAAGATCATACGGATTCCCTTGGTGAAGAAGTCCTTACGGTCAGAGGTGATAGGAGTGGTGCGGTGATAGGCATCATCTCGTTTATGAAAGCACAGAAGTTGTTACGAAAGGGTCGACTAGCCATATTGGCACTCGTCACAGATAAACAGACGAGGAAAAGAAGATAGAGGATATCCCCGTAGTTCGTGAGTTTCCTGAGGTGTTTTCCGGAAGACCTTCCTGGATTACCGCCTCATCGTCAAGTTGAATTCCAGATTGAGTTGACTCCAGGAGCCGCTCCAATTGCGAGAGCACCGTACCGGTTAGCTCCGAACGAACTGCAGGAATTATCCGCTCAACTACAAGAGTTGTTGGATAAAGGGTTCATCCGACCGAGTTCGTCGCCCTGGGGAGCGCCAGTTCTATTTGTGAAGAAGAAGGATGGTACATTTCGAATGTGCATTGACTATAGGGAACTGAACAAGGTCTATCAAGAATAGATATCCCTTACCTCGTATCGATGATTTGTTTGATCAACTGCAAGGATCAAGCTATTACTCTAAGATTGATCTGAGGTCTGGGTATCATCAGCTGAGAGTTCGAGAAGAGGACATCTCGAAAACTGCTTTCCGTACACGATATGGTCACTATGAATTTTTGGTCATGCCATTTGGGTTGACGAATGCACCAGCAGTATTCATGGACCTCATGAATCGCGTGTGCAAACCCTATCTTGATCAGTTTGTTATCGTCTTTATTGATGACATACTGATATACTCAAGGACCGAGGAAGAACATGAGAAGCACTTACGTTTAATCTTAGAATTACTTAGAAGGAACAACTGTACGCAAAGTTTTCTAAGTGTGATTTCTGGATACGTGAGGTACAATTCTTGGGTCATATTGTCAACGAGAAGGGAATACATGTTGATCCTGCTAAGATTGAAGCGATAAAGAATTGGTCTGTTCCTAAGACACAAGTGAGATACGACAATTCCTTGGATTAGCGGATATTATCGACGATTCATTGAAGGATTCTCTAAGATTGCACAACCTCTCACAGCCTTGACTCACAAGGGAACGACGTACAAATGGGGTGAGAGTCAGGAATCTGCTTTTCAGTTGCTGAAACATAAATTGTGTAGCGCACCAATATTAGCGTTACCGGATGGTAGTGATGACTTCGTAGTCTACTGCGATGCTTCTATTCAAGGACTTGGATGCGTCTGATGCAGCGGGATAAAGTGATAGCTTACGCCTCTAGACAATTGAAGATTCATGAGAAGAACTATACCACCCATGACTTGGAACTGGGTGCGGTAGTTTTTGCCTTAAAGATCTGGAGACATTACTTGTACGGTACCAAATGCACCATCTACACCGATCACAAGAGTCTTCAGCACATCTTTGAGCAAAAGGAGTTGAACATGAGGCAAAGACGCTGGGTGGAATTGTTAAACGACTATGATTGTGCTATTAAGTACCACCCGGGAAAGCAAATGTAGTTGCTGATGCGTTGAGTAGAAAGAGACTGCTAAACCTCGACGTGTGCGAGCTCTGCAACTAACGATTAGTACGCAATTACCTGAACAAATCCGAGAGGCTCAACAGAAGCTCTGAAAGCAGAAACATTGGTCTGAATCGTTAAGGGGTATGGAAAAACAATTGAAGTAAAAGCGGATGGGATTCGTTACTTCATGGATAGACTATGGGTACCTCTACACGGAAACCTGAGAGACTTGGTGATGAGTGAGGCTCACAAGTCCAAGTATTCTATACATCCTGGATCTGACAAGATGTACCACGATTTGAAGGCGCACTATTGGTGGCCTAACATGAAAGCAGATGTAGCTACTTATGTGAGCAAGTGTCTGACCTGCTCGAAGGTTAAAGTGGAGTATCAGAAACCATCTGGTCTACTACAACAACCCGAGATCCCTATGTGGAAGTGGATCAAATATCAATGGATTTTATTACTAAGTTACCTCGTACTTCTACGGGTTGTGATACAATATGGGTTATCGTGGATCGATTGACAAAATCTGCTCATTTCCTAGCGATAAGGAAACAGATAAGATGGAGAAGTTAACCCGACTATTTGAAGGAGATCGTTTCGAGGCATGGAGTACCGATCTCAATCATTTCTGATCGCGATTCTCGTTTCACATCACACTTCTGGCAGTCGTTGCAGAAAGCTTTAGGTACGCGATTGGATATGAGTACTGCTTATCATCCACAGACTGATGGTCAAAGCGAGCGTACTATACAGACTTTGGAGGACATGTTACGTGCTTGTGTGATTGACTTCGGGAATAACTGGGAAGTTCACCTACCATTGGTGAATTTTCTTACACAACAGTTATCACACTAGTATAAAGCAGCAACTTTTGAAGCTTTATGGGAGAAAGTGTAGATCGCCAGTTTGCTGGGCTGAAATTGGTGATAGTCAATTAACGGGTCCCGAGTTAGTACACGAGACAACTGAGAAGATTGTTCATAAGAAACCGCATGGCCGCAGCGCGAGACAGACAGAAAAGCTATGCTGACAAACGACGAAAACCTTTGAATTTCAGACAGTGACAAGTTTTTATTAAAAGTCTCACCGTGGAAAGGCGTAGTTCGGTTTGGTAAGCGAGGAAAGCTAAATCCGAGATACGTTGGACCATTTGAGATAGTGGAAAGAATTGGTCCAGTGGCTTATCGACTAGCCTTACCTGATTCATTGAGTGGAATCCATGATGTATTCCATGTTTCAAATCTAAAGAAATGTTTAACGGATGAAACGATGGTCGTACCACTGGAGAAGTTCAAGTAGATGAACAACTACGCTTCATGAGGAACCGTCGAGTGATGGATCGTGAGGTGAAAACGCTTAAGCAAAGCAAGATACCCATCGTCAAAGTTCGTTGGAACTCGAGACGTGGACCAGAATTCACGTGGGAACGTGAAGACCAAATGAAGCTTAAGTATCCTCAGCTATTCGAAAGGACGATGCCAGCCGGCGAAGGTATTGATTAATTTCGGGACGAAATTTCTTTCAACATGGGGATGATGTGACAACTCATCCAAACCTCACACGATTTCGATTTCCTTGTGCCAATGCAGTAGACCAGTGATGGAACACTCACCATGTAACGCAATTTTCGGACGAAAATTCTTTCAACATGGGGATAATGTGACATCCGTAATTTTTCCGTTACCAAACTCCGTTTGTTCCGTTAAGTCTTGCATACACGTGTCGGGAGCACACACTAGTTTTCGTTGAACGTTGGTGACTTAACATAATCAGTAATGTTAAATTGATGATAATTAAGTTAACAATGTGATTATTAAGTTATGCTTATGTGATTTAATGTTAACTGTAATTTTATCGCGTAACGTGAAAACGTGCATATTTATTTCGTGTTTTTGTGATAAATGGGATTATGCATGATTGTTATTATGATTAATAATAATTGTGTTTAGTAGTTAAAACTATTTAAAAACTATTCAAAATCCTAATCTTTATAAAATACAAATTATAAGGGTTAAAAGGGTAATTATGATTAATTAATTAAAAATCAAAAACAAAACCCTAATCCCCTAACCCTTCGGCCGCGACTTGCATCCCCTCACCCCTCACCATCGCGAATTCAGCCAAGAACAAGCAACCACCTTCGATTTGGATCGTTTCAAGCATACAACAAGTTTAAACTTCAATTGCAAGCTTTACACATCTAAAGGTAATTTTTGTATGATTTGATGATTGTCATGATTGGCCGAAGTCCTGCGAATTCTGCAATTGATGGTCGATTGATGCTTTTTTGTTGTTGTTAATGTGTTTGTT
>JACCIY010001018.1:0-27739 GCA_025506505.1 Flaveria sonorensis | reverse complement strand
CTTCTTTGTCGGTGATCGGGATGACTTTTTAGTTCCAAAGTTCCTGGTGTAGTGATGATTAGAGA
Organism: Flaveria sonorensis; assembly: GCA_025506505.1. NCBI lineage: Eukaryota > Viridiplantae > Streptophyta > Magnoliopsida > Asterales > Asteraceae > Flaveria > Flaveria sonorensis. The sequence continues at coordinate 27,674 of JACCIY010001018.1, read as the reverse complement.
AGGACATTCTCTTTGAAGTGACCCAATTGTTTGTACTTGAAACATCTCAATTTTGACTTATCATACCCAAGTTTGAGTTTTGATTCTGATTGCCAAAGTTTCTCCTGCCAGTTCTTTCCATAAACCTTCTTGCACGCAATGTGAGCATTGCCATTTGCCACTGGATATCAGTTTCTTTCAAGTCATTAGGGTCCACCTGATACATATCTTCCACGGTCATTCCTTTTCCTTTCAACTCCTCTGCAACCAAAACTTCATAACTGTGTACAAACATTCAAAACAGTGCCATTGTATCAGACAGAACTTGAGTAGTGACTAATGCCTTTGAGTTTGAACTAACACTTGATGATCCACTACCAGACTTGTTAACACACCCATCCAAAAAAGCCACCATAAGCTGCACCATACATTGAAGAGTTTGCAACTGATGAAATCAATGCAGCATTTATGGATAAACTAAAGCTAGCACCATTGATTGATTGTATTCTCTTATTTTCATGTCCAAATCAAATGACTTCAGTTTGTTAATCACGTCCATGAGTTTATAATTAGCACAATTTCTTTCTTTCTTCAATAGTCTAACTTGCAAGCTCCATTACGATTGAAGAGAGTCCAAGAGTTTTGTAACTTGTTCATGATTACCAACTGTTCATCATATTTCTTTAAGTTGCTTGAAACAGAGAGAAATCAATTGGTAAGATCAGTAAGGCTTTCATTTTGTGTCCAACAAATGAATTAATCTCCTTTTCAGCTTGGGCTTTCTTGTCTTTTTTCAAGTCTTCATTACCATCATAAAACTCACACAAAGAATCATACAATAATTTTGCATTCTTGTGTTAGCAAAACAATGGTAGATGTCTTGAGATAAACATAGAGTAAAGACCCAAATGCTTTCTGATCACGGTCGATTAACTAAGGTCTCTTTCTATAAAGGTTGAGATCAGTGTTTAGGGAGGTAACTTGTCCGACAGTGATGGCAGGAGTATGTGGACCATTGAGATGATTCCCACTGGTTGTGATCGGGTAGTAGAAAAAAGCTTTCAAGCAACGTTTCCAATCTTTAAAATTGTCACCATGATAAGCTTCGGTGGCCTATTGGGTGCCACACTCTCCAAATCAGAAATGGTGATACTTGTTGTCATTTTTTTACAACAGAAGGTAATTTCGCTGGACACCTCTAATTTCGCTGACACCTCTAGTTTCACAGCTACTTTCGCTGCTACTATTGCTGCTATTTTCGCTGAAAATTGCGCAGCAATTTCGCTCGAACAGATGCTTGGAAACTCTAGTTTCAGCCACAGATTTGCTGAAACTAGTAGAACTTTCGTTCTGAAGTCAATTTGGCAGCACTTTCGCTTGTCTAGGCAATAAAGTATCAAGAAATCTTGTTCAATAGAGGTACTTTTGTTGAGTAACAAAGTTCAATTTCCAAGATCACAAATTCGGTAGTTTTACTGGAGCAGTGTTAGTTTCGCTGGATGAAACTATAGTTTCGCTGGATGAACTAGAAACCTTTTCGAACATGAAATCAACCAGAACTCACCCAAATCATAATGAATTAATGATGGATGATTAGGATAGCTTCCTATACAAATACCAGATGATTCTCAATCGATTTCCATACCAAAATCACACAAAATAAGATCCAAAATGAACGGAATAGTGTTTTTGGCTAAAAACCCATCAAAACTCAACAAATCAAGAGCACTAAGGCTCTGATACCATATTGTTGGTCCATATGATTGTTAATCAGTGCAAATGATTTATGAAACACAAACGAATCCCACTGAATAACAACAAACTCTTAATATAAGCAAACACAAGTTTCAAGTATTTCTCAATAATCTCCAAACTAGAACAATAAAGATGAAATGAGGTTCAAATATGAAAACATAAGCTTCCAGCCAATGCACATCAATCACAGAATCAAAATAATACGATCTCTATTAGGGTTTGCCAAAACTACTTACAATGAATGAAACTTACAATATATAAGCTGAACTATAGTTTCGCTGATACCGAAACTGTTTAGACCACATCTAGTTTCACTCGGTGATGAAACACAGTTTCGCTGGTGACCTAGATCAGCTGACTACGAGCGAAACTTAGCTCATAGTTTCGCTCGTAGTTTGCTGGGTACTAAAACAACAAAATACAAAATACAAACGAAGTAAAAAAAACTAACATTCTATTACATTGATAAACAAAATAAACATAATAAAAATGGTGAGTCCAACCTATTCTAGATCATCAAATTTTGGTCTCGGAAGAACGGAATGCTTCCGAAGTGCTGAAGTCTACTGCAGTGGATGCAAAAGCTTCCGAAGATCCAGTCTCCAAAACTTCCGAAGTATCAAAACTTCCAAAGTGTTGAAGGCCAAGTCTAGTCTTCCAAGGATGGTGTGGAAGACGAAGGAAGGCCATGTGACTGAAAGTTCTTCATCAACAACAGCAAATGATCCTCAGAACTTGCATATCGGATCAATCACTGTTGCATTATCTTCCATTCACTTTGACAAGGCCAAGACCAATGAGGCTTAGGTTCCAATGTAACTAACCATCTCACTTGTGTAGGAACAACTAAAGACTAAAGGAAATGTATTGATCATTGACAGTGGCTGTTCCCTAGATAGGTCGACCCTAAGATTAGCTTTGAAGGGGAAACCTTAGTTGAAGACCCAGCACTTGAGCCTGTGAACCTTGAGACAGAAGTACTTCAGCACCCTCAACACCCACTACCCTCAGTTAGGCACCAGCTAGTGAAGGTGTCTTACAGCCACTCTCTGGCCAGAGCTTAAGTGAAGAACCAAGCAATGAAGGCCAAATCACTCTCCAACCTAAGTCACACAAGCCTGTGAGTGACAAAGGTAAAAGGAAGATGACTCCTGAGGAGATTGAGTAGAAGAGAAAAAGGAAGAGGAAGGCAAGGGGAGAGAGTTCAAACAGGACCCCTGGCTTTATGGAAGCTGCTGCAATCAGGGTTAAGGGCAACCAGATTGAATTATTTAGGGTCCAGGAACTACAATTTTAATGAACTCATCTCTCTCTTCTTAGAGGAATTAAATGAACTGGCTGACAAGGAAAGTATAATGAGAGGAAGGAAGCTGAGACAGCAGAACTGCTTCTCAAGATCAAAGAAGAAAGAAGAAGAAAGAGAGTCTACAAAGCTTCTACCCTCTCCCTAGTTTAGGAAAATCATGAGACAGAGACTGGCCATTGAGCAACAAACTCTATAGATAGGGAACAAGATAGACAAAACATGATCATCTACCTGAGTGCCATAGGTCTCTATCAGGCAACAAACTCATTCCTTTCCATACAAGTACATTGAATTTAAATCTTAAACAGGAACAACAAGTATAAAAAGAACAAAAAACTACTAAGAGGAAAATGAGGAAGAGGCTGTAAAGTCAAGAGACACCATCAGAGCAAACTTGAAATAATCTGCTGAGAGACAAAAGATGGTGAGCTTCTTGAAACTGTATAGATTCTCCAGAAGGATACTTGGTCCAATGTCTCTATCCACCATGGATGAACACATTAGACTGATCAAGCAGAAGATCAAAAGGGGTGAGCTGGTTGACTTGCATTCTCCACCAAGTCAGGCTGTACCTAAAGTTGAGGTCAAGGTTGAAGTACAAGAGAAAACACAACTTGGAACTAGTGCTGCATCACAGCCAGCTTCATCTTCTGATCCACAGCAAGGTTTGATCCTCTCCTTCTGAACATGTGAAGGACAAGGACCCAACTGAGGAAGATAAACAAGAACAACCTGGTACTGTAGGCTAGTCTCCTCAGTTGAAATATAGAAAGAGGAAAAGGATGGCCATCAGAAGGGACAAGAAGAAAGAAGAAGAAGAAGAAGTACAAGGCATCCACCATTACACCTTAGGATGGGTCAGAACATCTTGAGGGAGATTAAGAAGAGGTTACTCATCCAACTTCTATTCAAGTAGAGCCTCTTGCTGCTGAGAGACCATTATGTCTTGGATGCTTGCTACCAATCTAGACAGATGGTATGTCACTAGGGATCAAGGAGGTCAAGACCTGTATTTCTGGAAAAAATACTTGACCTCCTTCTACATGATCTCTATGACATGAGGAGTACTTTGAGAGTCTGAGGAATCCTGACCAGCTGATGATCAAAGGAATGGTCTTAATTCTGATAAGGACTGTCAATAGATGAAGATCAAGAATCAAAGTTCTCTTTAGTTTTGTAGCATCAGCGTAGGGGGAGTTTTAACGAATACTCTTAGAGGCAGATGCAACCAAAGAACAACCAAGATCTCTTAGCACGCAGAACTAAAGTACATGGAAGTTACTTCGGAAGATTTGATACAATGCAGTGAATTATGCGAAATGTCAAATGTTTCAAAGCCAAAAGACCATATCTTCAGAAGCCAAAGATGAAGTCTTCAGAAGCTTAAGGACAAAGTCTTCAAAAGCCAATGACTAATTTCTTCAAAGACAAAGAAGACATGCTTTCTCTGAATCACCTTTTGAAAAAAAGCTGAACCACTTTTTGTTAGGAACGGTCTGCCCAAGACACATATTGAATTGATGTGGATAGTACGTTATGATCCAAGTCTGGTCATACCCAATAACAAGCTAGACAAACACCTACAATATTTATTTATAATATGATCATGTAAAAATACTGACACTTGAAGTATTTAGAAATTGGCTTTCTAAATATTTGCACTAGTGTTATGAATAAATTATATGGATAATTATTCTAAAGAGAGAATACTTTGTATTGTTATTCAAATGGTTGAACAAACAATACAAGTGTTTTGTCAGCATTTTTTTACTCTCCGCATTTACCATGCAGATGTGTTACTGACAAAATGCGGATGAATGTTCTCATCCGCATTAGAAATGCAGATGCAGATGTGCATTTGGGGAAATGCTAAAGGAATTACTTCATCCGCATTTACTTATGCGGATAGTAAATGGGATGAGCATTTAAGGAAATGCTAATGAATTGATCATCCGTATTTACAAATGCGGATGTGCATTTTGGAAATGCTGATAGAGTTACTTATCCGCATTTGAAAATCGGATGTACATTTGGGAATGCGGATGAAGTTCCTTCTTCCGCATTTACAAATACGTTTAGAGTTGTTCTTCGCATTTACTAATGCGGATGAATATATAGAGAAATGCGGATGGGTTAAAGGGATGGGTCCCGCCCATTTTCTCTCTCTGAAATTCAGTTTCATAGGACGTGCAATATATGATTGCATTCAACCACTCTCTTGATAACTTACAATACACACAAAGGTGCAGATCGGTGTTCCTGTAGCTTTTCTCTCGATCGGTCGAGGAAAACCAAGAACAGAACCCTATTCAAGTGAAGAAAATCCTAGCAACCTGGTGTTTTGTTGGAAGCTTGGGGTAGACAAGCTTGAGGTTTCCTACTTTGGAAGCTGCCGATCAAAGATCTTCTTCCTCTGTCCCATTCGAGAGGTAGATTTTTAAACACCCTATGGTTGTTCGTAAGCATGATTTTTCATATAACGATCCATTATGGGTTTTTTAACAGATATATAAATTGGTTTATATATATTAACTGTAACAAGTTTTTCATTCCATTTCTGCTGCATTTCATTTTATAAGGATAAAATGACTCTGATAAACTTGTGAAAACCCAACAGTGGTATCAAAGCCGGTTATATGGATACATGCTTCATCTGGACTGAATTCTCGGTTTCTTGCTGTTATTCACCAACAGACCGAAAATTCAGGTCTATGTTTCCCTGTTTTTCAAGATTCTACTTTACATGCATATGTAATCTTGAAAATTTAATCATTTGAATGATTTAGTTGTTTGGTCAAGAATATTCGGTTGTTTATACATTAACCGAAAATGTGATCAAGGGGAAAACTCTCGGATTTTGCTTACATATTTGGATATGTATCTTGATGTTCATAACCTAGCGAGACCTTGTGTTTGGTTGTGTTGTGATTTGTATTTGATTATTCAAAGGGTTGTAATAATTAAATTTATTTGTTCTTCCTATTGGCTATGTAATTTATTTATTTTCATTTGGTATGTAAAATAAATAGATTAGTTGCATTTCACTTTTACTAGAAAATGTATATAGGATATATAATTTTGTAAAAGAAGATGCAACAAGAATTTTTTTCGGTTTGGGCCAATTTTGTGCCCAAAGGGCTTCATAGCTCTTAATGGGATTTAAGCCCAATAACCTAAAACATATTTTGAAGGCCCAAAGGGTTTGGTGCAGAATTTAAGTCCATTTGGAAGCTCAAATCGAATGGGAGAATCACAACACAAAGTGGACACTTGAAGCCATTGGATTGGGGATCCCTGGAAGGACCTAATAACTCACTTGTTTCGGTCAACAAGATGTTAAATTAGTTGGCTATGGTTATGAACTTGTTGTTGTATGTGTTGCTTGTATGGTTGATTTAATTTATTGTTCATGTGATATTTGGCATATTAAACAATTTCAAATCAACAACAAGCTGCAAACGGTTCTTTTGGAAACATTAACATGGGTAATAAAATGGTTTTATTAAAGGTTAATGTTTTCGCAATAAAATTGGGTTTTATTAAAAGAACCTTGGAAATTGGTTTCACTAGTGTACCACGCATTTGAATGCATGCGAATGTAAGGTACAAAATGTTTTCATAACTAGAATTAATGGAAACAAAATCCCTTTTAAACAAGTTTAACACCATCCTTTTATACAACACTCGAATCACTTGGGAACTATTTGTGGGATAAAGGTCACCTAACCACATTTAGGGAACTTGTGTGTTTGAGGTGGGTTTAACATATTTGTGGGATAAAGGTCACCTAACCACCTGTATGTGTAAACTCACACGTGTGTGTAAGTAGGACGACTTGAGTTGGAAACCATGTGAATAGGGTCACCGAAGCATGGCGTACAATGGTGTTGATGGGATTAAACATGCCGACTAAACATAAAGATGTTTAACCGATCCCATAAACTAGAAGTTGCAAAGGGTTGCAATTGTCAAAAGTTGACTACCTTGTTAATTTAAATAATGGGATAAAGGTCACCTAACCATTATTTGAATGTAACGTTGGATTCTAGATTTTAATTATTAATTGTCTATGAGACATGAAAGGGTATTAATAGTTAAAATGTTATTTATAAATACTAAAATTGAACTTTGTTTATATTGTAGTAATGGCCGCTAATAATAACAACGCTACCTCCCCGACCGTCCATAACCTATCACTAAGAACTATCCTGAAAAGGATCGTCTAAACCACAATAATTTCATGGATGGTTTCGAAACTTGAGAATTGTTCTCAAGCAAGAGAAGAAATCATATGTGTTGGACGATCCTATTCCCGATGAACCCAACATTGATGATGTTGATGCCTACGAGGATTGGGTTAAGCACACTGAGGATTCTGTGCAAGTTTCTTGCCTCATATTGGGAACCATGATTCCCGAGCTTTAAAAGGATTTTGAACATCACGGGGCATACGACATGATTACCCAGCTGAAGGAAATGTTCCTTCAACAAGCGAGGGTAGAGCGCTTCGAAACGGTTCGAGCGCTTCATGCGTGTCGAATGGAAGAAACCCAATCTGTATCATCTTATGTGATGAAGATGAAAAGCCATATTGATCGCCTCGAAAGGCTAAATTGTCCCATCTCAAAAGAGTTGGCCACGGATTTGATCCTCAATGGTCTAACCAAGAAGTTTGAGACTTTTATCATGAATTATAACATGAATGGATGGGAGAAGAGCATTGGGGAACTTCATGCAATGCTCAAAACAGCTGAGGCCGAGATGGGTAAAAGGGTTTTACCGGTTCTGACAATCAATGAGGGTGGAAACGAGAAGAGGAATCACCCCGAACCCAAGGCAAATGTTGCCAAAGGCAAGGGGTACATCAAAGGAAAGGGTAAGGGAAAGACTAAAGCGGGACCACCAAAACCGAGGCTTAAGAAGCCAAAGGTTACGGAGAACGATCCATTCTTTAAGTGTGGTGAGATAGGACATTGGAAGGGGAATTGTCCAATCTATCTCAAGGAGTTGAGAAACAAGAGGGATGCTGGGCAGACCTCAGGTACAACTTTCATGATCCATATTGAACTTAATGTTATTTCTTCAAACACATGGGTATTAGATACCGGATGTGGAACTCATATTTGCATTTGTTGCAGGGGTTCAAAAGAAATAAGCATTTTAAGAAGGGGATACTAGTCTCTATATGGGCAACGGAGCAAAGGTTGATGTCGAAGCCCAAGGAGACTATATCTTGAAGCTTCCAAGTGGTTTGGAAGTCATTTTGAAGAATGTTTTGTATGCTCCTAGTTTGACTAGGAACATAATTTTGTTTCCCTTCTAAAACAATTTGGTTATGTATTAAAGTTTGTAAACGATGGTATTTGTGTTTTATGGATGATATATTTATTTTAAGGCTATGCCTTTTAATGGTATTTATGAATTGGTTCATGATGACTCATCCTTTAATAACTCGTTATACCAGTCGAGCACCAAGAAACTTAAAATGGGTTTAAGTGAATTATATCTTTGGCATTGTCGTCTTGGTCACATAAACAAGAATCGTATTCAAACACTTCAAAAGAATGGTCTTTTGGAAGCAAATGAAGAGGTTCATTTGATAAGTGTGAATCTTGTTTACAAGGAAAGATGACCAAGGAACCCTTTAGTGGTACTAACCAAAGGGCAAAAGATTTATTAGGAATCATACATTCGGATGTATGTGGTCCTTTTAAAGCAATGACAAGGAATGGTGAAAGATACTTCATTACCTTTATCGACGATTATAGTCGTTATGGTTATGTGTACTTGTTGAGACACAAAGATGAAGCTTTTGAAACGTTCAAAATCTTCAAGAATGAAGTAGAAAATCAACTCAACAAAACCATCAAAGTTCTTCGTTCGGATAGAGGAGGTGAATACCTTAGTGATGCTTTCAAGATCATCTTAGGGTTGTGGGATTGTCTCACAGCTTGCTCCACCCGAACACCACAGCATAATGGTGTGTCTGAGAGAGGAGAAACCGAACCCTATTGGATATGGTTCGATCTATGATGGCTAGAAGCACACTACCTCTGTCATTTTGGGGTTTCGCATTGCTCTCCTGGCCCGTATTCTGAATATGGCCCCAACCAAGAAAGTGGATAAGACACCTTTTGAAATATGGCATGGAAGGGTTCCATCGTTATCATATTTAAAGGTATGGGGTTGTGAAGCTTATGTTAAGCAAAACACCCCAAACAAGTTAGAAAGCCGATCCACTAAGTGTATCTTTGTAGGATATCCCAAAGACTCGATGGGATATTACTTCTACAATCCACAGAGCAAAAGGTATTTATTGCTCGAAAGGCTGAGTTCTTGGAAACTAAATTCCTTATGGAAGGAACTACCGATAGAACAGTGGAACTTGATGAGGATCGAGAACCACAAGCCGATACACATTTGGTTGATACTAGCAATCAACAAGAGGTTGTTGATAATGATCAAGTGGTTGATCAATACACACAAAACGTTCGCAGATCTGGTAGAACTAGCTATCCACCCAAAGATATGGATTTTTCATGAATGGATGCTATGTAGTTGACTCGGATGAACCAACTACGTACCATGATGCAATGTCCAATTCGGATTGTGACAAGTGGCTTGAAGCCATGAACGTAGAGATGCAATCCATGTATGACAACCAAGTATGGGAATTGGTTGTGCCACGCTTAACTCCAAACCGGTTGGATGTAAGTGGGTTTTCAAGAAGAAAACCGATATGCATGGAAACTTGGATACTTATAAAGCAAGACTTGTAGAAAAAGGTTTCACTCAAACTCAAGGGGTTGATTATGATGAAACCTTCTCGCCTGTGGCAATGCTAAAGTCAATTAGGATATTATTTGCCATAGCTGCATATTATGACTATGAGATTTGGCAAATGGATGTCAAAACTGCTTTCCTTAATGGACATCTTGAAGAGAATGTCTATATGGTTCAGCCCGAAGGTTTTGTCGATCCACAATATCCTAATAAAGTATGCAAGTTAAAGAAATCAATCTATGGATTGAAACAAGCATCAAGAAGTTGGAATCAAAATTTTGATGAAGAGATCAAAAGGTTTGGATTCATCAAGAATGCTGATGAAGCTTGTGTGTATAAGAAAGCTAGTGGGAGCATCATCACATTCTTAGTATTGTATGTTGATGATATATTACTGTTTGGAAATGACATTCCAACCATGGAAGGTGTTAAAACCTGGCGTGGAAGTTGTTTTTCCATCAAAGATCTTGGTGAAGCCGCCTATATTTTGGGAGCAAAGATCTATATGGATAGATCAAGGCGGTTGATAGGTTTAAACCAAAGTGCATATATTGATAAAATCTTGAAAAGGTTCAAGATGGAGAACTCTAAGAAATGTTTGGTACCTAGTCAAAGAGGGATAATATTGAGTGCATCTCAATGTCCAAACTCAAAAGATGAGCAAGAAAGGATGAAGGAAATCCCATATGCATCGGCTATAGGATCCATCATGTATGCATTGATATGCACTAGACCGGACGTGTCATGCGCTTTAAGCATGACAAGCAGATATCAGCAGAATCCAGGAAATAGCCATTGGATGGCTGTTAAGAGTATATTGAAATACCTTAGGAGGACTAAGGATATGTTTCTAATATACGGATCTGGTGAAGAGGAACTCGTTGTAAAGGGTTACACGGATGCGAGTTTCCAAACTGATCGAGATGATTCTCGATCACAATGGGGTATGTCTTCATTATGAATGGAGGGGCAGTGTCCTGGAAGAGTTCAAAGCAGGATGTGGTAGCATTGTCCACTACAGAATCAGAATACATCGCCGCTTCATTGGCAGCACAGGAAGCTGCATGGTGAAGAAATTCATTGCCGATCTAGGGGTTGTCTCTACCATTCAAGATCCCCTAGAGATCTTTTGTGATAACGAGGGTGCGATTGCTCAAATCAAGGAACCCCGTGCACATCAAAAGACAAGGCACATTGAGCGGAGATTCAACTACATAAGGGATGAAGTTGAAAAAGGAAAGATATGTATTCGCAAAGTTCACACGATCAAATATTGCGGATCCACTCACGAAGCTCTTGAAAGGCCAAAGCATGAGAGTCATACTTGTGCCTTAGGACTTCGATATTCTAGTGATTGGATTTGATCTATTTAGTATTTAAATATCGGAACAATTATTATTTTGACTCATATATATATATGATTATGATACTATGAGTTATGTTCCATTTTAGCATGTTTAAATCCATGAATATATTTATTATTCTAAATGTTCGTAGTCGGTCATATTTGTGGGAACAAATATGAAGTAAGACTATTATGAACTTGGATTGGTGGATATTCATAAGGTATGAATATAGAGCAAGAGGTTGCTACCAAGGTTCATAAATATTTGTGGGATACAAATATTGGACAGACCCGCTCTCAAATTTTACTGCATGGAATTATGTAATTGATCATAAGTAAATTTGAGTAAAGGCGAATATCGTTGTATCCTCCAACCTGAGATACATATTGGGTTTCGATATTCACCAAATATTATACTTTGATCTAGTTTTCGCTGTTCTGAAATAATGGACAGTACATGAGGCTAGTTTCAGGTGTGATACAAGGTGATTGTGAGAAACGTATGTAGTCAAGATGGGATTTGTTCCTCTTATTCGTTTAGAGTATGATGTCTAAGGCCTGATTAAGTTAAATCAACAGAGAATGATCATTCTGTGTCTCTGGATTTAACATGACATCTGTAACAAAAGGATAAATGATAGATTCACCTAAATCATTTCAAGTAAGGGACTTGAGGAAGATGATGTTATTGAATGGCACTTCGTCATGCGTATTAGGGGTAGTAAACCGTTGTTAGGCGGTATTTACTGCTTGCATCAATTCTCTATGTATCTTGTGCAAGTGGGAGATTGTTGGGAACGGTCTGCCCAAGACACATATTGAATTGATGTGGCTACGTACGTTATGATCCAAGTCGGGTCATACCCAATAACAAGCTAGACAAACACCTACAATATTTATTTTATGATATGATCATGTAAATAAATATTGACACTTAAAGTATTTAGAAATTGGGTTTCTAAATATTTGCACTAGTGTTATGAATAAATTATATGGATAATTATTCTAAAGAGAGAGTACTTTGTATTGTTATTCAAATGGTTGAACAAACAATACAAGTGTTTTGTCCGCATTTCTTTACTCATCCGCATTTACCAATGCGGATGTGTTACTGAGGAAATGCGGATGAATGTTCCTCATCCGCATTACAAATGCGGATGTGCATTTGGGAAATGCTGAAGGAATTACTTCATCCGCATTTACTTATGCGGATAGTAAATACGGATGAGCATTTAAGGAAATGCTGATGAAACTGATCATCCGCATTTACAAATGCGGATGTGCATTTTGGAAATGTTGATGGAGTTACTTATCCGCATTTACAAATGCGGATGTACATTTGGGAATTGCGGATGAAGTTCCTTCTTCCGCATTTAGAAATGCGGTTAGTGTGTATTAGAGAAATGCGGATGGGTTAAAGGGATGGGTCCCGCCCACTTTTCTCTCACTCTAAAATTCAGTTTCATAGAACGTGCAATATATGATTGCATTCAACCACTCTCTCTGAAACTTACAATACACACAAAGGTGCAGATCGGTGTTCCTTGTAGCTTTTCTCTCGATGGTCGAGAAAAACCAAGAACAGAACCCGATTCAAGTGAAGAAAATCCTAGCAACCTGGTGTTTTGTTGGAAGCTTTGGGTGACAAGCTTGAGGTTTCCTACTTTGGAAGATGCCGATCAAAGATCTTCTTCCTCTGTCCCATTCGAGAGGTAGATTTTTAAACACCCTATGGTTGTTCGTAAGCATGATTTTTCATATAACGATCCATTAGGGTTTTAACAGATATATAAATTGGTTTTATATATTAACTGTAACAAGTTTTTCATTCCATTTCCACTGCGTTTTCATTTTATAACGATAAAATGACTCTGATAAACTTGTGAAAACACAACACTTTTCGCTGCCACTCTGAATACTCAACAACTTATATGAGTGGTGAAAAGTCCATGCTTGTTAACTATAGATTAAGGTCTTTTGTCTATAACTTTTTAACTATGTACTTTTATCCTTTTTGTATAGATACGGATGTGAGCTATGGCATGTCATAGTCATAGTCAAAAGACAATCTGCCTTTTGACTCTACATGATCTTGTTGTCTTAATAAGTGTATCCAGTCGGCCTTCAAAGAATGGCCGGCTGTAATATGTAGTATAAAGTGTCTCAAGTGCTTGTATCTTTATGTATGCTTTGTAACACTTGTAAGAACTTGAGAGCAATATACATCATTCTTGAAACTATTTGAGTGTTCTTGTTCTTGTTCTTTTACTTGTGTTTTAGTATCATCTCTAACCGGTTCCCTATTTGATCTGTTAAGTGTTTCTTATCTCTCCATCCTGTGAAACTGTTGCATTGATCACCCTTAACCGGTCCTGCAATCTTCTCTTTCCAAGCCTTTGTAATCTCTGTCTTCTCTTTTTGGTTGCCCTCTTCGGTACCTTCGCAGCCCCACCTGCTAATGCGTCGACCACCCCTTGATGAACCAAGAGCGCTTCATCTTCACACGCCATAGACTGAAATCATTTCGGCCATCAAACTTTTCAATCTCGAATATCGATCCAGTCACCATTCTTTGATCTTTCAATTGAGATCGGTCCTCAAATTGAATTTACATCGTTCATAATCGAGCCTCCAATTTGGCTCTGATACCAATTGTTAGAGTAAATGAGGAATTGAACACGAACTTAATCAAAGAATTAACACAAAAATCATGAAATTGAATACCAACTTGAACGATCACAAAACCCTTTTTTGTATGAATCTAATTGATTTCTACTTTTTTTGTTCCTAATTAGGTGTTAACCATATTAACAACCCAAAACAAAAACTAACAACCACAATTACAAACTTGAAAAATAAGACCTTGAACTATTGCCAACTTGTCATTAGCTAACTAAACCTTTAACATTACATTTATTACAACTAACATATCATTGATTCAAACTCAACTACTCAACAGATATTAATATAGTGCCTGTAACTCCGGTTTTGACTGAATTTCGTGCTTGGGAATTATTTGCACTAATGAGGTGTGGCTTATGAATTAAAGTGTTGGTTGAACTAAGGGATTTGAGATTGTTAAAGTTGAATCTTACACACATAATTTCAATTTCAAAAACTTTAATATAATACACTAACCAGTAGGGGAATTCATACACACACTATCATATTTGCTTCTTCCAGCCCAAATTCAACTAATCATAAACATAACATCACTTATTTATTTTTTACAGTATTTATAAAACTTAATAATGATAGTTTTATGTATATTTAAATAAAGCTGTTGATGTTTTGTTAGCTATAGAAGAAAGACCATCTCTTTGTTTATTTCTCTACATGATATAATTCAAGTTATATATTTGGATTTGAGAATGGCTCTCTTGACTGTAAAAAGTCAAAATGTGAATTTTATAATTGTATAAAGTTTCAACTTCTATGAGGTATGAAATGACTATGGGTGGAGGTGTTTAGATGTATGTTGTAAAAAAGTGACTTATTGCATGATTTTCTATTTTCTATTTATTTTTTATTTTTCTTTAATTTCATCATGAATATGCGGGTCCTTATGGAGAAAGTATGTGGATAGTAAGAATTGAGCTTCTACATGATTACCTTTATTCATCTCTATCAATTGGTTTTGTAAAATGTAAGTGATTATTTTTTCCGCGACTTAAACTCATTGATTGCAATCTATGAACTTTTTAAAAAGGATGGTGATTTATACACAATAAATATATCTTCATTCACCTCCGGATCAAATAAGATAAAGTTACTTTATGTGTTGTGTAAGCAATTTACATGATGTACAAACTGCCTCCTTTTGAAAAAGAGATATGCCCGGATTAGAAAATTGACATTTTGCAATATGTCAACTTTTTTCTAGTCCAGCATGGTTCACTTAGATGTGATTAAATAGTCTTGGAGCCTCATGTTTGGTAAATTAGTTAATTTGATTACAATCCCTCTTTATAGTAAGTCTTTGATTATCATCCTAATGGTATTTTTAAATTCATATAATTTTACTACTTTTTCGGAAAGCCATCATTCTGTTATAGTTTTCAGGGGAGATATGTGGCATTTTGTTACTTTTTTGGCTTCTCTATGATCTATACAAGGGCAAATTGGTGACACTGAAGTCCAGAAACAAAAATGGTTTTTGTTGTAGAAGTCAGTAATTTTTTTGTGTATTTAGTTGCATTCTTTATGTTAATTCTGGCTTAGATTGTTGTTTTAAAGTCTCATATTCATGACTTTTTAATTCTGGAAGACTGAGTACAATTGATGAATCTTTTAAGGATAAATTCTAGCATTTTAATCAATAAAACACTATTTAACGTAGCTTTGGTTAAAAACATTCATTGGTTTGATACTGTAATATTGAGTTTGACAAGAGAAAATCCATTTAAGTTTTTTCGGCCACCATTAATGAAGAGGGTTAGCGGAAGAGTGGGGGAATTGGGTGTGGTTTGCTTACCCTCGCAGCGTGGCAAAGCATTGGATCCATAACAATTTTACGTGTTAAAAATATTTATTTTTGTAATAATCTGGTTTTGAATAACAGTTTCTTTCTGCAGGTTATTATGTTTGACTTACTTTATACCAAGGGTTTCTTGAAAGAAAACCCAAGAAACAATTGCCCTTATCACACAAGTCAGATGAAGACGCAGTTATTTCATTGAAGGCAATCGTGCAATACAAGGTAATTTTTAAAAATATTTTAGGATCCGGTAAAAGATTATAGATATGTTTATGGTTTATGGTTTATGATTTATAAACACAACTTTATTTTGGCATATATTTCAAAGGGAAGAATTTTTTTATAGAAATTTAGGTGCAACATCCAGTTATTTTTGCTTTTCTTTTTCTTGTTAAAAATATGTTTTTAACCTTGTCACTTAAAAGTGGTGATTAAATACTCATCCCCCCTGAAGCACATACTTAATTAGGTTAGCGTCTGCCGTTTTAGGGTTGTATAATTTGGTTTTTAGGATTTCACATATTGTTTAAATATGTTGTTTTCGGTTAACAACATGATTACAATTATACCCTTCATCTTATAATTTCCCAACTAACAGTCAAATTATAACGTAAATAAAATGATAATTTGAGGTTCACCTAAAAGATACAAATTATAAACATAAATATAATGATAATATTAAGGTTTACCTAAGATGGATAGAAGGAGGATTGAGAAGTAATAGAACTTATTTTTGTGAGAATTAAGGATTTTGAAGTTGAGGTTATGAAGAAGATAGGGGAAGAAATGGTCAAAGCTTTTGGTCAAAACAGAGACCATGGAAAATGCAATATGTTTAATTGGGTGAAAATAGAGACTAAAAAGTCATGTCTTAAAAGTTAGTTATGTTGTTAAACTTTTATACATTTTTATGTCAATTATGTTACTGTTAAATGCCTTTGTTGCAGCACAAGAGACGGTTTATGTAAAGGTTTTGACGTTTTTGTAAAGTTTCAAGACGTTAAACTTTGCTGCAGAGTTACGCGATATAAAGTGTTTTGGACGGGGAAAAAGGTAAAAACACATAAAGTTTAAGATGACAGCCCAAATGTCCCTTGTTTATTTTTTAATCTCCAACTAAAATCTAGACCATGCTATCCCTGTTCTTAATCTGATTCCTTTAAAGCATTATGTACAAGCTTTAGAGACGCCTAAATTTAACCCTTGTTAGCATTTTCAACTCAATGACTGTCATTTCAAATTTAATCTCATCAACCCACATCATTCCTTTTGTTCACCCTTTGACATATGAAGCCACTAGGGTATTTAACTTGTTTAACTGGTTGGCGATTAATTTCCTTCAGCTTCCTTCTTCATTTAAGTCATCCGAGGAATTTACGAACAACTACTCTCCTTGGTGTAATTGACTATAAATAAAATTGAAAAATAAGAAAAATGCATGTTGTCTTTTCATACATCCCCGCAATGCATGGTTTCCAACTATAATATATAATAGTAGGTTCGTACCCCGTGTATTATACGTGTTGAATAAAAAATATTAATAACTAGTAAAAAAATTTATGAATTATAAAACCACGCTTGAAGACAATATATGATCATAATTACGTATAAATAGCTACTTTAAGTAAATAAACAATAATGTATATTTTTAAACTTTTGTTTTATAAAAGAAAGACGACGGAAGTATTACCTGTCGCATGATGCTAACGAGACCGAAAGCCTGGGAAAATGAATTTAAAAAAAAAATGTTCGTTGTATTCTGTATTTTTAAAACTTTGGTGAAAAAATGGTTTTTGGTTTATCAAATTATCGTTTTTTAATTTATTAAAAATAGAAAGAAATAAGAAAGTTAGTATGATGAGGCTTACAGTTTTGTTATGTCTTATCTTAGTTTTTATTTATTATAGATAGAGAGATAGATCAATAGCCTACAAACTCATTAATTAAACGGATTATAGGTAGTAATATACATGAAAAGTTATAATATAATATTTAATATAATATATGATTAAAATTATTATACGTAATAGTTCAAGAAATAAAAACAATTATACTATTTTTTTTAACTCACTTATCTAAATATTTTATTATAAACATTCGTTTTAAGATTTTTTTATGAATGATTTATTTTTTATAAAAATTTTGTTTATTAAAAACATTGTTTGTAATTATTCTTGTTGTTTTAGCATGACTGTTTCTAGAAAAGTTCATATTTTTTATAATTTTGTTTAAAAAAGTACCGATTTAAAGTATTTTGTTTCCAAAAGGCTTATTGTTTTAGAAAGATTTAAATTATATAAATATTTTATTTTTTATTATTTCTATTTTAATAAAAAGACATGATTTTAATTCCTTAATAAAATTTATTTTTAAAAAGATAGCTTGATTTTAAAAAATCTAGATGAGAAAGAGAAATGTAATGATTAATAAAATTGATATTTAATAAGAGAGAAATTAACTTAAGTGTTTATTACTATAATACTTTTTTTAAGGAAATAATTATATGAGAATGTTTGAAGAAGGACAAGTGGTAAAATAACGCTTTCTTTAGTAAATACTATAGAGAGATACATGTCTTTTTAATAATTATTAGGAGTTATAGCCTTAAATGAACATTTAATTCACTAAACACTTAAAGATGTAAAAATTTAAAATTATAATTTTTAGATCTTAGATATAAATATAGTAACACAAATAAATATAAACTAACATATGATAAAAAAAAACATAAATTGTATAAATAGCATTAGAATGTACTGTAAATAAGCACCGAAATAACAAAAAAACCAAAAAAATTACAAATATAACCTCATTAGAGTTTATTTTCCCATACGTATATACTGTAGAAAACCTATTAAAAATTTAATATTTAACTAAACTAACTATTAAGTAATTATTTACACTTACTTCGAACTAAAATGACAACAATTAGCCAAAAGTAGTAAATACAACAAAAAATACAAAAAAAATACTTAAACACATCTTATAAAATATAACCAACTGTATAAAGTATGTTTTGTGTGAAATATATAAGCTTAACTATTTATAAATTATCCCTTATAAACATAAAAATAGGGTTTAATAAAGAAAAAATAAATAATATTGTATTTATTCAAAAATAATATTTCCTAGTAACAGAAAGTATAAATTAAGTGAATATATTTTCCTAACAATAAAAAACTTAAATCTTGATGAAAATACGAAATTTGACCATACAAAACGTATTATCGGTGAAACAGGCAAACTAAAATATTTCTAACTATCTTTTATGTATACATTCAGAGTATTATATTTTGAAAAGTATTATATTTTGAATAATAGTTAATAAAGTATATAATAATCATGTTAAGTTTATTAAACTTACATAATTGATTATACTATAGAACACTATAAGAGTTAATTTAGAGGCTAATGCAATCAAAGTTTTCTCAGCATGCAGACTGAAGTATAAAAGAAGTTACTTCGGAAGATTTGACAAAAGCACTAAGAAATTCTCTAAGTGTCAAATCTTCCGAAGCCAAACACTATTTCTTCCGAAGCCAAAGACCATTTTTTCTGAAGTCAAATATGAAGTCTTCCAAATCTTCGAGACAAAGTCTTCCAAAGCCAAGATACTGATTTCTTCCGAACATAGAGAAGACATGCTTTCTCTAACATGCTTTTGACAAAAGATGAACCATTTCCGTTGGCATCTCTGAAGACTCACCAAATATACAAGTTGGTGATATCTTCATACTTTTGTTAATGTTGATTACGGTCTTAGAGTCTGTAACTTTCTACTATGTACTTTTATATTTTTGTAATAGATAAGGAAGTGAGCTATGGCGTGTCATAATCACTAGTCAAAGACAATCTTCCTTTTGACTTTACATTGATCTTGTTGTCTAGATTAATGTTCCTGCCAGCCTTTAAAGTATGCCGGCTGTAGGATATAGTATAAAGTATCTCAGATACCAGTCCTTAGGACTAAGCCTGGTAACAATTATAAAACACTTGAGAGCAATATACATCATTCTTGAAAACCAATTACTTATGTTCTGCTTGTGTTCTTACCTTTGTTCATTGTTTCATTTACCAGTTCCCTATTTGATCTTTTAAGTCTTGTTTGTTCTCTCCAACCTTGTGAAACTATTACATTACCCTTATTTACCGATCCTGTAATTGGTATCAGAGCTTTTTAGGCTTTTGATTGTAAGATCTCACCATCTTAAGTCTCTTTAATTTCACAAAACACTTACCAGCTCAAATGGCAGCTCTCACTAAGGCTGACATGGAAACCGATACATGACCAAATCTCCATTGAATACTCTTGATGAATTTGATACTTGGTGCCAAAGAATGGAAGGCTTCATCTAGTCTCAAGATAGCAGGATGTGGAGATCTGTTGTCTCAGGACCTCACATCCCAAGCACCACTTCAGCTACTACTGGTGGTGGAATGATTCCAAAGGAAGTGGCTGACTATTCTGAGGAAGATTGGATGAAGATTGATATAGATCAAAAGGCCATAACGCTCTACAATTTGTTCTTCCAACTCTATCTATAGAGGCTTCAAGAAGTGCAAAAACTGCAAAGCAGCTATAGGATGCACTAAAGCTTATGTATGAGGGTCTGATAAAGCTAAAGAAAACAAGAAGGACCTCATGAAGCAGCAGTTTGAGAATTTCACCTTCAAATCTAGTGAAACTATGACTCAACAATACTTTAGGTATGTTAAGATTGTAGATACTCTGATGGATGTTGAAGTTAAACTTGAGAATAGGGACATTATGAGGAAGTTCATGTTCTCTTTTCCCAGGCAATGGACTCACTACTGTGTGGCCATTAAGAGAACTGAAAACCTCTCCACTCTTACTCTCATAGAGCTGTATGGTATTCTTAGTGGTTACCAGATGGATGAATCTGTTAGAATCCATCCAACAGCTCTTCCAGCAATCAACAGAGTTCAGCCCTCCATATGGTTAAAAAGGATAGTAGAGAACCACAAGATCATCTTATCTGTTATCCTAACAACTCACAAAAGGGCCCTTTCATCACCTTCCTTGAGACACCAAGGGAGAGCTACATCCAAGAAAGACTATTGCAAAAGGCAAGCTCATCTTAAGCCTTTATGTCTTCTGATGAAAGTTATGGCAACTTTCTCTTCACTCTTGAAGACTTGGATTGTATCCATCTAGATGATCTAGAGTATATGGAGATAGTCCAGCAAATAACTCTTCTCACTCATAGAGCTAAGAAGTTCTATAAGAGAATCAAAGAAAGTTTCCTAGCTATGTAACCAGTGAAAATTTGGATTGGATAAAAGCAAAGTGAAGTGTTAAAACTGTAACCAGATGGGATAATTTGCTAGGGAGTGCAAGGCACCAAGGACAAATGGTGGCCAAGCATAATCCAGACCAAGCTACACTGATGCACTCCCAGATCTTAGAAACCAAGCCAATCAAAATAATAAGTTGTTATTGCTGTTGACGAGGGAGGCTTTGACTGAACTTTCAGGTAGATGATGTTTCTCCAAACAAGCACTGATGGCTGACCATGAAGAAGCCAAGGTATTAGAACATCTCTATACACCTGAATGCATTGCTAAAGTAAACATGTTTAGGTTATAAACTTGGAAGTGAGATCTGACCTTGAGTCTTTAATTATTTTAAAAGCTTATTTCAAAAGAGTTGAAAATAACTATAAACTTATAAAAAAGATTTAGAGAAAAAAATTTCAACTCTTAAACAAAAGCACACAAATTACAGGACTGAAATCAAAGATCTCATTACCAAGTTAACTGAATATTAGGCTGAGCTTGTGATTAGCAAAGCTAGGGCAGAAAAGTGTGTGTCTTGAAGAGGAAATCTTCAAGAACATCATATCCTCATCCTTGCATTCAAAGATTGTTATGGGTTCAAGTGAGATAGCTCCTCCATACACATTACTATTTGTAAGATCTTCAAGGTGTGGAACTAGTCAAGATGAGCAGGCCCTTATTAACCCTATCCAAGAAGAGGATGAAGATGAAAAGGAGATAGTAAAGGATGAACCAGAAGTGAGAGAGGAGGTTCATCCTAAGAAGGGTCACTACACTCCTGGAGGGAGAAAGAACCAAGGATGGCCAAGTCAGCTAGGAAGAATCTGATTAGGGCTGCTAAAAGAAAATCAAAGAAAGCCCAAGAGATCAAGGCCACTTTCAATCCCAAGTAAAACATAAGTATTATCTCTACTGGGTTTGAAGTGAAGACTGAAGACTTAACTATGGACTATAGTACCAGGAGTCCTAGTTCAATTCAAACCACCTGGTCAAGAGAAGAAGGTTGATCAAATATGTCACACCCTCAAAATCCACGTGCAGGGTTTTATCGCGAGGCGTGTGACATACCAGGATCTCAGTCATTAGTTACTCAAAACGACTCTATATGAACCAACATACCAAAATTAGAGTTTAACTTTGAATAATGCGGAAGCGTTTAATAAACTATAGAAACCAAAGTAAAGTGACATAATGTAAAATGCGCAAACACACGCGCCCAAAGTAGTACCAACAAAGACTTAAATGTTTAACAATCAAACCAAATACAAAATTTCAATCATGCTGACAACTACAATGATGCTGACCCGTGCACGTGCTCATAGGCAATGGTAACCTCAACTTGAGAATAGCATACTAAAAGAATCAACACAATGGTTGGTGACTTCAAGAGTTTGCGTTAATCATAAAACAGTAACAGTTGCAAAATATAAGAGGTGTATTGAAATAGATAGCTAGTCTATGTTCATCAATAATAATCATAGTGATTTCGCGATTGAAGCTGACTGTGTTTTGTTGTTGCCTCCCGTCATGACTACCAGGTCGTGACAATGTTTGTGTTAGGACAAAATTGCACCCGTTTGACCTCGAGTCGCACAGGTAGGGCTCGTCAGACCCAGTAGTACTACCCAAGATTTCCCGCTAATCATCATTATTAACAATCCGAAAGTGTGAGGACTTTAATGGTATTCAACACTATATTATACTATACACAACTTATAATAGTAAAGCATTTGTAAAACCAGTATGCTATCTCCCTCAAAAGAGAGTATGAAAAAGAGTAGGGCATTAACTCACCTGGTGTGCACAATAAAGACTTAAGAGCTTAACTTGAAAGAGAGAGTGAAAAAGACAACCTTCAGAGGCACCTAGAACATGCAAGTACATAAGTACGTGTACACAGAATCATAATGAAACCCTAAGTGCTCTATAAACCAAAGAACTCAAGGTTTTGGAAAAAACAGAACACATTGACCCAGTTGACCCGTTTGACCCGTTGGTGACATCATAGGTGAAAATCCATTTAAATCAACATACGGTTCATCACACATGATTATCATGCAAGTTGTTCACATATATCACTTCATTAACCACATGTACTAACTACATCATCATACAAACAGATTATCATACAAGTCATGCGAATCTCAAATAATCATCATGCTCAACATAACTATGCCATAACTACTGCATCATATATAGAATCAGATCTTGCACAACATTCCATGTGAAGCCACTCACGACTTCACACCCTAAGCCCTGCCAATCCTACTAAGTAGGGGCCTCAGATTCGCACGCGTGTATAACAATCATCATCACACTAATCAATAGAATTCATACCAACCAAGATATTCAACCATGATCAACTACAACTAAACAATAGTCCTATCATAACCCATATGACTCATTACCATGTAATCCCACAAACAGACCAAATCTGTCAACTAACCAATTTAGCATTCATACAACCCAAACAATATATTCTACCACCTTAGAATTCATCCATGAACATACTAGCATGATCCTAGCGTCACAAACATGCCCAAATCATCATTCAAGATTTTGTACAAATAAAGTTTCCCTTTGGGAAAGTACATCCCAAATCCATTCTTTCATGAATTACCCAAATAATCATCAATAACATGCCCAATCTAGCTCATAAAAATCATAAACATTCATCAAACACTTGCAAACCATCCAAACACAAATCTTCATACACAAAAGTTTCCCCTTTTGGTAAGGTATGAACTAGACTACCTAATCCACAGATTTCTTGCACCAAAATCATAATCTAATACTCATGTATCATCATCAACCACATTACATCACCAATTCATCATAATTCATCAACATTCAATATCAAAAGTTTCTACTTTTGGTAACCTATGAACTACATCATTCATTCTTAGGTTTCTAGCATCAATATCTTCAATCTATATCCATATATCATCACAAACACATTAACAACATCAATTCATCATCCAATCATCATGTTCATGCAAATAAAGTTACTATTATTAGTAACCTATGAACAACGCATCAAAATCGAAGCTTTCTTGCATAATCAACGTTAACTAACATATATACAATCTAACTAACATAATAACATCAGTAAACATCAAGGAATCGACCTTCAATTGCAGGTTTCGAACCCATGCTTTAGGCCAAACACCAAACATCTCAAAAAAAAAACACAACTCTAACCTTTAAATCTGTAATGAACAAGATTTGATGTTTCCAACGTGTAATAATCCTTGTAATCGACCAAAACCGTGGATTTCTTGCTTGTTCTAGGGCTGAATTCGAAGTGTGGGTGTGTGTAGAGGGTGAGTCGCGGCCGAAGGGTTGGGTGTGGGCTAGGGTTTTTTTTTTTTTTTTTTTTTTATTAATCCTAATTACCATTTAAACCCTTGTAGTTTACATTTTACAAAAATTAGGCTTTTGATTACTATTTTAAAATGTTTTTAACTAGAGTAATAAGCATATCAACTAATAATAACAATTATATGTCTTATATTTGCAGGTTATAAAGTTCACCAATCAAATACACACGTTTCCACGTTACGTGATAAAATTCATAATAAACATTTAAATCACATAATCACAACTAATAATCAACATAGAAATTATTGTTTAACATTATTAATTATTATTAAGTCACTAACATTCAACGACAACTAGTGTGTGCTCACGACACGTGTATGCAAGACTTAACGGAACTAACGGAGTTTGGTAACGGAAAATTACCGGATGTCATATTATCCCCATGTTGAAAGAATTATTGTCCCGAAAATTGCGTTACATGGTATGTGTTCCATCACTGGTCTACTGCATTGGCATATAGTAATCGAGTGAGTTTTGGGTGAGTTGTCACATCATCCCCATGTTGAAAGAAATTTCGTCCCGAAATTTAAATCAATACCTTCGCCGGCTGGCATCGTCTTTTCGAACAGTTGAGGATACTTAAGCTTCATCTGGTCCTCACGTTCCCACGTGAATTCTGGTCCACGTCTCGAGTTCCAACGAACCTTGACTATGGTATCTTGCTTTGCTTAAGTGTCTTTACCTCACGATCCATCACCTCGACTGGTCCTCAATGAAGCGTAATTGTTCATCTACTTGGACTTCCTCAAGCGGTATGATCATGTTTCATCCGTTAAACACTTCTTTAGATTTGAAACATGGAATACATCATGGATTCCACTCAATGAATTAGGTAAGGCTAGTCGATAGGCCACTGGACCTATTCTTTCCAATATCTCAAACGGTCCAACGTATCTCGGATTTAGTTTCCTCTTTTACCAAACCGAATCACGCCTTTCCACGGTGAGACTTTCAATAAGACTTTGTCACCAATCTGGAACTCTAGAGGTTTCCGTCGCTTATCATCATAACTTTTCTGTTGTCGCGCTCTGCAGCCATACGGTTCCTTATTTGTATGATCTTCTCAGTGGTCTCGTGTACTAACTCAAGACCCGTTAGCTGGCTATCACCAATTTCAGCCCAACAAACTGGTGATCTACATTTTCTCCCATACAACGCTTCAAAAGGTGCTGCCTTTATGCTAGTGTGATAACTGTTGTTGTAAGAAAATTCCACCAATGGTAGGTGAACTTCCCAGTTATTCCTGAAGTCAATCACACAAGCACGTAGCATGTCTTCTAGTGTCTGTATAGTACGCTCACTTTGAGCATCGGTTTGCGGGTGATAAGCAGTACTCATGTCTATCGCGTACCAAAAGATTTCTGCAACGACTTCCAGAAGTGCGATGTGAAACGAGCATCGCGGTCGGAAATGATTGAAACATGTACACCATGTCTTGAAACTATCTCCTTCAAATAAAGTCGGGTTAATTTCTCCATTTTTTCTGTTTTCCTTATTGCCAAGAAATGAGCAGACTTCGTTAATCGGTCCACAATAACCCATATCGTGTCACAACCAGTAGGAGTCGGGGTAGCTTGGTAATGAAATCCATTGAAATTGTTCCACTTTCACATAGGAAATCTCAGGCTGTTGCAATAACCCAGATGGTTTCTGATACTCCACTTTTACCTTTGAGCAGGTCAGACACTTGCTCACATAGGTAGCTAATCCGCTTTCATATTAGGCCACCATAGTGTGCCTTCAGATCATGATACATCTTGTCAGATCCAGGATGTATAGAGTACTTAGACTTGTGTGCCTCACTCATGACCAAGTCTCTTAGATTTCGTGTAGAGGTACCAAAGTCTATCCATGAAGTAACGAATTCCATCCGCTTTTACCTCGAGCTGCTTGTCCATTCCTCTAAGGATTCAGATCCAATGTTTTCTGCTTTCAAGGCTTCTGTCTGAGCCTCTCGGATTTGTTCAGGTAATGTGTGCTAATGGTAAGCTGCAAAGCTCGCACACGTCGAGGCTTAGCAGTTTCTTTCCTACTCAGCACGTCAGCGACTACATTTGCTTTCCCGGATGGTATCTGATGGCACAATCATAGTCGTTCAATTAGCTCTACCCAACGTCTTTGCCTCATGTTCAATTCCTTTTGCTCAAAGATGTGCTGAAGACTCTTGTGATCGGTGTGTAAATAGTGCATTGGTACCGTACAAGTAGTGTCTCCAGATCTTTAAGGCAAAAAACTACCGCACCCAATTCCAAGTCATGGGTGGTATAGTTCTCTCATGAACCTTTAGTTGTCTAGAGGCGTAAGCTATACTTATCCCGCTACATCAATACACACCCAAGTCCTGAATGGAAGCGTCACAATAGACTACAAAATCGTCACTTCCATCCGGTAACGCTAATATCGGTGCGCTACACAGTTTCTGTTTCAGCAACTGGAAAGCAATTCCTGACTCTCCCTATTGGTACATCATTCCCTTTGTGAGTCAAGGCTGTGAGGGGTTGAGCAATCTTAGAAAATCCTTCGATAAATCGGCGATAGTATCCTGCCAGGCCAAGAAATGTCGTATCTCACTAGGAGTCTTAGGAACTGACCAATTCTTTATCGCCTCAATCTTTGCCGGATCAACATGTATTCCTTTCTCGTTAACAATATGACCCAAGAATTGCACTTCGCGTATCCAGAAATCGCACTTAGAAAATTTGGCGTAAATTGTTTTTTCTAAGTAATTCCAAGATTAACGTAAGTGCTCTCCATGTTCTTCCTCTATCCTTAAGTAGATCAATACGCCATCGATAAAAACAATAACAAACTGATCAAGATAGGTTTGCACACACGATTCATGAGGTCCATGAATACCGCCGGTGCATTTGTCAACCCAAATGGCATGACTAAGAACTCGTAGTGACCGTAACGTGTACGAAAGGCAGTCTTCAAGATGTCCTCCTGTCGAACTCTCAGCTGATGATACCCAGACCTCAGATCAATCTTAGAATAATAGCTTGATCCTTGCAGTTGATCAAACAAATCATCTATACGAGGTAAGGGATATCTATTCTTGATCGTGACTTTGTTCAGTTCCTATAGTCAATGCACATTCGAAATGTACCATCCTCTTCTTGACAAATAGAACTGGCGCTCCCAGGGCGACGAACTGGGTCGGATAAATCCTTTATCCAACAGTTCTTGGAGTTGAGCAGATAATTCCTGCAGTTCGTTTGGAGCTAACGGTAAGGTGCTCTCGCAATTGGGCGGCTCCTGGAGTCAGATCAATCTGGAACTCTACTTGCCGATGAGGTGGTAGTCCAGGCAGGTCCTCCGAAACACCTCGGAAAACTCACGAACCACGGGGA